>VSDK01009952.1:338740-357864 GCA_009767595.1 Symbiodinium kawagutii
ACACCCCCCCCCCCCCCCCCCCCCCCCCAGCCTTCGGTAAAAACGTTCAAGCGCTCAAGCGCTTTCCGTCATCAAAGCCATACATTTGAGATCATTTGAGCCCCCACCCCCTGGCATCCCTGCTCTGAGTTCCCACCAACCTTGAGTGGCTGGCTGGAGATTCTTGCTGTCAATGACAAGAAAAGGTGACCCACCTACTACATCCTACTGGATTTTGTGGGGCATCGATTCCCGAGCCCCGATGAAAACACAAACTGAATCTACCTCCTGTGACAACCTTGGAATATCATGGAATATCAACCATTAACCAGGTATAAGTGTAACCAGGTCACCTGCAGGTATGTCCACCAGCAACGATCAACCCCTTTCAGACTTCGGGCAGCTCAATGGATCAGCAATGATCAGCATCTCCCATGGACGAGCCACGGAGGGGCAGTTGCAGCAGGCTGCACCACTTGGGCTTGGCTCTCGAAGCAACTGCGGCTGGCAATTTCGAGCCTCGGCTGTAGGTTTGGAGTCGCCAGGAAATGCTTCCACGACACCCTGCCGCAAAGAAAGCCAATCAAAATTGGCGTTCGGGAAATCATCAGCTTGACCATCATCGATCATTAACCATCATTAACCATCAACCATACAAGAAAACTCATAGAATTCATCAAAATTCTCAGCTTGTATTCCTGCAAATCGCACACCCGCGATCGTCAAAAACCTATGGAATCAAGAGCGGATCAAGTGGTATAGGATTTCTTCCATCAATACAGTGATGAATTTTGATTCCTGCATTCCTTTGATCAAGAGATTCATGACCTGCAAAACTGTGGCAGCTGCAGCTGTTCGGGTTGCCAAGGAGCTCATCCGTAGTGTGGCAAAAGGGACAGGCTTTGTTGGGACAATCAAGGCCCTCCTGAGGTGAACGTCTCCGTCACAGTCACTAATAAGACGCTCAAAAAGTGGTCCATTTTTGCAGGTTATTCCCAGGTTTTTCAGGTTGTTCTCAACTGGGGATGATTGGCATACACATTTCCCAGTGATAGACTAATTGTGTATGCCAATGATCCCCGGTTCGATATCACTTTGGCATTGTTGTTTTTGCAACTGATGGCTGTCTTGTTTTGTTGTATACACCAACGATAGATGGCTTGGAACTAGGGTTGCAACAGTCTCTGATTTCTGCTGTGCAGGAAATCTGGGTAAACTAGGTATTCTCAGATAAAGCATCCAAAAGAGGATTGGACTGGAGCAAAGGGGGTACCCGAATACATGAACAAACACGAACAAACCCTGTGCCACAAAACGTCAAGCGACCCAGCAACAACACAATACATGCTTCAGCAGCCCAACCAGCCAGAGCACCCCGGTCCTTGGTATTTTTGCACATCATCGCATGCTTCAGCTCCTTAATGGCACATGCAGGGAGCCCGTTCAACATTAATGCTATGACATGCAGGATATTCCATGATGATTGAACCACGGCTATTGGCTAATCATGGCATGGCTGCGTGTTGATGAATGAGGCAGAAGGGTTGCTAGATCATGATTTATGTTGGTTAATGATGGTGTCTGGCTGCTCAATGATGAAGGTTAGCGATGGTCATGTACGGATGCTGAATCATGATGATAATCAAGCACAATCACGGAATGCTAAATTCCCATGATGAGCAATGAATGATTACCATGACCCTGGTCAAGAATGTTATGGATCAGCCACATGTTCACGTTTTGTTGGTTTGAATCCGGCAAGGCCATCAACAAAAATACATCGTAGTATGTCCATACAATACAAACAGCATTGGCCAGATCGGTTGATGGTGTCCCCCCAGTGGGATGGGTCTGTCTCATGAACATATACTGCAGATATTGTAGTCAGTGCTATATTTAGTGATGGAGGGTAACCCCAGGTGGTTATCAGAAACTACTCGTGCAACAAGAGTACTGAGCTCTATTGAACCCTTTCTATCATACAGCGAAGATCCTCAACATCCACCAAGCACCAGCCAAGATGAGTGATGAGGCAAGCCTCAAGCGACCCAGCTCTCCAAGCCACCCCCCCGGCAACGCCACGTCTCCGGTGGCACCGTTCTCCGCTGCTGGTAGTGCAGTTCCAGCTCCACTTCCCGCAGCGTCTGGCGGATCGCGGCTTCGGCTGTGGACACGTGCGCCACCTGACCCGGGCCGATGGTCACCTCAAAGGCGAGCGGTCATCGACCAAGGAAAGGCGGACGACTTCGGTGATGTTGACGCGTTGACCATGGTGGACTGTTCGAGCTGAGTGAAGTGTTGAAAGTTCGAACCAGGATTGAAGCTTATGGTTGAAGCTTATAGTGATATTAATGATAAGTTTGGATCAGAAGAGTGGACGACTATCAAAACAGTGAGGAGATTCATGCTGATGGATGGGGAAAATGATGGTGATGATATAGAAGTATACAATCATAGAATCAACATGTTGATAAAAATTGGTAACGTTGGTCAAGATAGCAGGTAGCCCATCGGGGACCTTGATTGAGTGTGTCTCTAGATACATCTCATTTACTTCTATTGGTCAGTATTGATAACCAGATATGGCAATACTGAATAGACAGGACATGAAGGGGACATATTGTTGGTCATTGTTGATCAACATGCCCCCAAAGCTTGGGGGATCCCTTCAATGAAATATAGTATATTGGTCAATGCATTTCTACATCCGCACGCGTAATTTGTGTGTGCGCCTGTGAATTTCTGTAGGTCAACTCATTGGTGGTCTCCTGGTTGACCTAAACAGGTCGGTCTCCTTCGACCCACGTGTTGAGACCATGCATTGATGGGTCCCGATGGGTTCCTACTCCTTGAAACAAGCATGACTGAGGATGGTTGGAGGAACAGAATTGATAGATATTGATAGCATCGGGTCGTTTCCAGCTTACAGTAAAGGGATGCCCCACACGGAAAATACTGTACCTTTGTTCGGCAGTAGTTCCTACTGGCCAAGCCGCAACTGTACTTCTGCAGTTGATGTGAAGGGATCTTCATCTGTCCATTGGTGATGAGATGTGATGAGATTTGATTTGGCATCCTTTTTCAATTCAAGCAGATCGGAATGCCGACCGTACTGTCTAACAAAATTCCTCAACGGATCAGAATATTAATGTTAATAAAAGTAGTAGATGTTGTACAGTCGTATCAGTACTTGTAATGAGTTACTGCTCACATACATATAGCTGTATAATTCTGTATACACGTGTATGATCGTGTATGTGTATGATTGTTCATGGCTTCTTACATTCGCATTGCTATTGTTGTTCGGTTGTAAGACCATTGCAGCACCTGTTGGTTGGGCTCGCCCAGTGGCTTTGAAAGGTGCTCCCAGTCTCTCAGGAGCCACCAACCTCAAGGGGGACAGCCCGGGGGCCGCCCAGTTACCATGAGAAAACGACACGAAAAAGCTGGTGACCAGCTGGTGACCAGCTGGTGACCTGCGTGTCCCTTTTCGCAGTGATGGTGTTTTGTGACTTGACGGAATCCAGCATCATCCGTAGCAACTTTGAAGATAAAGTGTGAAGGACGCTTCAATAACACCGGTGCACCCTTGTCCTCTTGCTCGTAGAGAGACCCCAACTTTTGAAGCTAACCATTTACTCTGCAAGTACAATGCAACACGCTGCCTCTCTACTCTGGTTGTTTGCGTCAAGGTGCTTGATCTGCAAGCCCGCAACTTTGTTCTTGAAGTCTTTCATGGCTTCATCCATTGCATAAAAAGCACTCCTCAATGTGTCAATTTCTCTCTTTGAATGACACCTTGACAAAAGACCTGCCGCATGAATGAAAGCAATGACACAAGCGGCCACTATCTGTACAGTCGCCAGCTGCAAAGGAGTCAATTGACTCAAAAGTTAGCATGTTGGCAAATAAGTTGAAGGGTAATCAGAGTGTAGACCTATTGAAGTCAGTTCCCAAACCAGAACTCTCCGCCACAAATAAAGTGCTGAGCCCATCTAATTGTTTTGGCTGGTCAATCGGGATGCACTTCACATGTGCTACTGAGAGCAATTTCCCAAACAGGCACATGATGGCACATGGAGGTTTGCAGTAAAGGGTGGGACTTGCAAAATTTGCAAGTATTCCCAAGGGTTGGGATGTTAGGGCTGTTAGGGAAGCCACCAGATTTCAGGGTAGCGCTTGGACACCCCGAGATTCTCCAACTTCTCGGCTGAAGCGCTGGGTGTTCCACGGCCATATTCCTGCTAGTTTTGGGCGCCTCACCTTGCTTTCCCGCGGCAATTTTAGTATCTCGTTTTACCAGCTAGCCAATGGCAACAGTTAAACAGTCCTGTTTTTGGCATCAAAAGGGGTTCCATCCCAACAACTACTTTCGTCCAAGCAGCGAGTGGTACGTATGCAACTCAAGAGTCTTCCTGAGAGTGGCGAGCCAAAAGCAAAAACCCAAGTCAAGTCGAACATAAAACCTCTTGGAGTTGACAGGTACACCACTATAGCACACTGGTATGACTGTGGGTCAAAACCCTGTACTGCTGGTTCCCCCATCATTCGCCATTGTTTTCCCTTTCATTAGTAAGTTGCATAAGTTACTATCCCCCATTATCCATGGTTAATATTGACCCATAGGCGTCCCCGTTTTGAATGACTTGAGTAAGCCGACCTGCCGAGGCACGAAATGTTGGGCCCGGAAGTCAATCCACAGCATTTCTGGATCGCCTCCCGTGCTTTCTGCGTTTCCTGGGCGGAAGATCGCCAACGACTTCCTTCCTGAGAAATATACCAAGGCGACTAGGGCACAACCTTCAACCTGACATTCTTTCTGCTTGACATGGCCTATGTTCGCTTCCCAATCTACTCATGGCCTGTATGTTGACATGGCAGGAGCACCCCAGCAGAGCCGGTCCTGTGGGCTCCCCGAAAACAACACGAGGCTATAGCCCAGGTTCCTGCCAGCCAAACGCGGAATGGACCAAGCTGGCATCAAACAAGAAATGCAAAAACCATCTGGCCATGGGTCAAGCAGTTAACCAACCAATAATGATGGAAAATGACCAACAGTAGTAAGGGAAAACAATGGCTAATGATAGGGGAAGCCGGGGTACAGGGCTTTGACCCACCCCCATCTATCAAACACGAAACGAGGCTTGACCCCTGCGACAAAAACGGAGAAAGAAAAACACCTTGGCGACACTACAAAAGAATGATCCACCATCCACTGTGGAAACCATGCCTGGAGATGGCAAGTGGTAAAGAGTGGTGGGTATGTGCCAAAATAGTCGTACCCCAAAAACAATGGCTTCAGAGTAAAATGATCATTTTTTGGTGGATTATTTATTTGTTACCCAATTTTGCTCACACCCCACCCTGGTATCCATGGCAAGGACTAGGTCGGGGTCCTGGTGTCTTGCCGGACATCGATGCTGGCACCAGATTGCTCAGAGATCTGCTTCACCACTGCATCAGTCAGCATGGGCACCAGCGATTGCGGCACCTTGTTGCGGCAACCGAAGTGAGCGGAGTGGTTTTCTTTGAAAACAATGTTTACGGATACATGACTGTGTAGATCATATGTAGCTTCTGAAACATGTTACAACAACATGTCATCATGGTTGATGACCTAAATGACTCTGATCTAATTGAATCTAAATAAGTATATTTGATTCACCCCAGTGGATGATAACCCACCAAGTAGAAGTCCCTATCAAGCATCAGCTGGGTTGCTGAGGCGCTGTTCCATCCAAAGGACCCCTGCACAACTGGGTCTCCCAAATAGTCGAACTAGATCAGATTCTGGGCCTCAACTGCTTGGCCATGGATCCAAGGACTCTTGAGGCAGAATGCAAATCATTGATGATGTTTCATGATTTGTGATAGCCATGGTTCGTTCATGATGCTCAAATAATCGTGAATCATGATTTTATCCACCATCATAAGTCACTATGAATCAACCGTTGGAAACGCATAATCAAACATTCCTAGCCAGTATTAATTAATCAGTCAATCAACCACAATCAACCCATACCAACCCATATGTCAACCAAACTCAACCGTTCTCAGCTATCCATTGACCCCCTTCAGCTGTTCTTCAATAGGCCCGCCATCCACCAATTTCCATCCGAAATCTTCGGGGCCTCCAATGGCTTGGCTCCTTGTGCCATGCCAAAGTAACCTCCAACGACGGATGGCGATGGATGGCTCCTTAGATGGTGATAGTGATCAAGGAGCCATCCATCGCCATCCAAGGAGCCATCCATTAATCTATCAATGGTGAATATCAATCTATAGTGGTCGTAGATTAGTGGTTGGTAGATCAGTTCATAGAATGATTCATACTACTAGCTAGATAGATAGATAGATAGATAGATAGATAGATAGATAGATAGATAGATAGATAGATAGACAGACAGACAGATAGATAGATAGATGGATAGATAGGTAGGTAGGTAGATAGATTTGATTAGATAGATTGATTTGATTAGATAGATAGATAACTAGATAGATAACTAGAAAAAACAAACATGCATATGCACATGTAAAATAATTTACAAAGTAGTTCAAAGTGGTGAATATAGTGTGCAGTATAGTGGTCAATATGGTGCTGAATGCACTGATTGTTGATATAGCGGACATTGATGATTCATGTTATTCATGGTTAAAATGATGGTAACCTCCATGACGAATAAAACACCATCGTTATGGTTGCCGCGTGCTACTATAGGTAGATATGCCATAGATAGATATAGCTTGACCTTAGTAGATATACCATGGGTAGATAACCATACTTAACCATACTGAAGCAACGGTATACACTATTTTCACCATGGTGGGTAGCATAAGTCTACCATATTCAACTAGACTCAACCACAGGAGCATGTACGGGCTGGAAAACATATACATACATACCAGCTTGACTGCCGAAACTGATGCCAAAAATATCTAGGTCCATGTGACACATGGCCTGACACCATGACATGAGCAGTGTCAAACACAGCGATGCATCACAACTGTAGACTCATGCTGACAAGCGTTCCTACAATGGATTGTATATTCACCTTTTTTGTTACATACATGTGTCACATTTGAGCAGCTGCGTTTGTTCGCAATCTAATTGCAGCATTTATGTCTATCAAACGTAATTATGTATGTGGAGTTGTTCTAAATTACCTTGTGCGGGAGGGATACAATCGCTGCGCTTTTGCGTTCCAATTGCGGTCCACCATGTCTGAATCATGGCCCCATTTGTCTACAGTTTATCAGGAACCACATACGCAACCAATGGTGCTTTCGTGTGACACCACGCTGCATTTTGCAGTGTACCTGATGCTGATGTCCATTTGGCCAAGGGCACCAACATGAAAAAATAATGCTCACAAAATGTAAGAGTGTCTAACGGACAGTTCATGATGGCTCTCCGAAATACAGTCCATATACTGTAAAAGAATCTATTGTACAAGAATTTGAGGGGCTCGATATGTTTCCGTCCTTATATGTGTGTATGCATCTTCCCCCTGCTCAATTAAGAATTTGAGGGACCCTCATTTCGGGGATTAAATTCTTAAAAACAATGGTCTAGTTATTACTGGCGGTGCACTTTTCAGGTCGCGAATTTTTTTTTTTTGATTTTCCACCCTTCAACAATTAACTAGCCCCAAAAAGCCGTCCCAGGTCCCAGAACCCGTGGATTTTGCACCTGGCAAGCCCTCGAGCATGAAATAAGGCTTAAACAACACAGGCAGGCCTCAGGGTACCTGGGGGGAGTTGAGCCCCCAACCACCAGAAAATCAAAAAAAAACTTTTCAGGCCGCGAAAAGTTTTTTTTTGATTTTCCATCCTTCAAAAATCAACTAGCCCCAAAAAGCCGCCCCAGGTCCCAGAGCCAATGGATTTTCATGATGGTCACCGCCGTTTACATAAACAAGAATCTGTTAAGAATTTAAGGGACCCTCAACACATGATGTTGCAAAATCCAGCGCTATTGAATTTAAGAATCTGAGGGACCCTGGGCAAAAAAAATGGAATTCTTGTATAGCACATGCACTGTATGGCATATCGGCCGACCGCTGGCCAATCGGCCGCCATCCGCACTGGTAAGTTCTGCCGCAGTACAAACGACCACTAAAATGAAGTCGCTTGTTTCTACATCTATTATTCATTGGAAGTGGCAGGGAGTCCTATAGCTAGGCCATACCTTCAACAAGTGAAGTGTTTGTTGTATGGTGTTTTCAGGTTCTATGGGTACCTAGTTGTTCTTCGAGCCAGCAACTCCCTCTCTGCCCCTCTCTCTCTCTACTCAAACACACACATATCACATAGATATAGAACCATATAGCCATATACATCTATACACATGTACGCATGTATCAAAAAATATACATTTCATATAAACCCACAACTGTTTGTGCTTGCTTGATGCTTGTTGGACGTCATCCACGTCTGCGCCTGTCGGGCTGGGAACCAGGTCAGCCAACCAGTCTGGGACATTACCTGGGCTGCACGAGGGCGGAGTCACAAACAAGGAAGTCATCGCAAAGAAACAGTCACGGTTCAAAGGGATACCACAAATACTGGACCTGTTTATCTGGTTGGTGGTTGAACCATTCCATGGTTAAGTAACTAGTGGTTAATAGTGGTTATGTGGTTATAGAATGGTTAATAATGATCATTATCTGGTTGGTGGTTGAACCACCCCTGTGAAAAATATGCCTGTCAACCAACCAACCATTTGGATACATTTGGGAAAGTAAAAAATGAATAAAACCACCAAGTAGTGGTTGCTGATGATTGATCATTCATGAGCAAAACTAAGACTTTCCTATGATACTGAACAGGGGTGAAGCTATTTGATACAATCGCTGGGTGACTATAGAACTGGTGAAGAAATTCATTGCCATACCAATACATACCTATACCTCTTCTATGGTGGTTTCTCAAAATAGGGATACACCCAGATCATCTAGCTATCATATAACAGTTTACAATATATATAAAAACCCACCATTTTTGGGTACCCTATTCTGAGAAACCACCATATTGGTTGCTGATGATTGATCGCCATGAGGCTCTGGAACCCACCAGGACAAAGTATCCTTCAGCAAGTTGCTGGGAGGTGCCAGCGGCTGCAGCGGCAGGGACACGGCTGGTTTGAGCACATTGGGATCTCGGGATCTACTTCGATCCCGATGCCTGCCAGCAACCGTGAGCAGGAAGGGAGGCTTCATCCCTGCAACTTCTCAAATTATCCAAGGACATGATGGAACATGGACTCTTGGAAGGAAGTGGGCGACTGACTCAGCATGTCACCATGTGATTCTTGGCTCCAACTCCTGATTTTCTGACACTGCCAATATTGTCTCATGCTTGGACTGTTTTGGATTCATCCAAGGCACATTGGTTAAGGAGCGACCATCCAAAGCGCTTGCATAGCGGAGGCGTCAATTGATGCTGTGGTTGCGGACGTGTCTTGCTATAAAGTGTTTCTTTGCGTCTGTTTTGTCCCTCATGGTATAGGGTCCAAACGATGGAATGCCTTTGCCACACAGCTTTTACTTGAAGCAGGGGTTCAAGCTGTCTTCCATCAGCACTAACTTGACCTAACATGACCATATTTGAAGGCATCACGGCTTGCATTTCAATTAGACAATCCCCCAGTTTACATGGTAAAGCCAGCAGCCGTGAACAAACAAAATTTGTTTCAACTCAATTGGTTTTTAGGTATTCCAAATCATCGGTATATTCCATGATGAACCAGTTTCAACTCAAACTGTTTTCTCTGAAATGCCTCGCGGTACAACCCAATGCAACAGGTCACCTTTCAATCTTTACCCATGGCTCTCGTCCACACTCTGAGCCTGTAAAAGCTTCCCAAGAGCTGCTGTGATCCCAAAACTTGAATCATTTGTGCTCGAGTCATAGGGGTGCCCCCAATTATCCTCCATGTTTCATCCTTTACAGTAATAAACCATCCATTTGGAGGGTACCCCCCCCATCCTTTTCGAAACCACCATGTACTACCGTCATCCATCATCTACGCTGATCGATGCGCATCTGAGCTTCTGGCATTCTACTGGGAGCTCCGGCCGCGCCTGGACAAAGAATCAGGACACCATGTGGCATTGGTTGACCATAATCAAAAGGGGGGGTTCTCAAAATAGAGGACCCCTAAAATGGTTGGTTTATAGCTGCTATAAATGACTAATATTGGATGATTTGGGGGGGTCCCCTATTTTGAGAAACACCCGTTTCAACTGGTGATACTATGGGTATGATTTAACTACATGACACAGCCATATCATAATTATCGACATGGTTCTAGACTGTTTCAGGGTTATATCCATTCATATTCTGAGTAGTTCGCATCAAATTTGCTGGTTGTTAAGTGATTACCTACGTCTTTTAACTGTGTTGATCCAATACCTCCAAAGGATTTGAGTGTTTCAAAATGGGAAACAGCCCCAAATCATCCTTTCTAACAAGCGTTTGTAGCAATAAGCCATCCATAGCTTTTGCGTCCCCAAGTCTTGCCTTGAGAAACCACATTTGCTTGTTGAACCAGCGTTTCCTATTATTAGCCACTATAATATAATCCCCACATCACATGCCGCTTCAACTGGTTGATCCAATGGCATGCCCCACCTGAGCCACCTTGGCTTTCAGCTCCGAGACTTTCTCTTCAGGACTTGAGGTGACCTGGCACCACCCAGGTGCCGAGGAGAGCGGGAGCCGGGGATAACCATGGTGAGTCGCCAGTGACGGTTAGGGACCCCAAAGGTTAGGATGGGTATATGAAGAAACAAGGATTCGTGTGGGATTACTACATTGATATGGGATTATTCATAAGATTAATGTGGGATGATAACTGGGGTGTTTCTCATAGCGGTACCCCCAGTTATCATCCATGTTCAATCATTTATAGTGATTGACCATTATTCCAGTTTTTTGGGGGTTCCCACTTGTAAGAAACAAGCATATAGGGATACACATATGGATATGGCCATCATACATCATCATGAGGGATATGACCAGCCACTCATAGATCTAACCCATTTAGCTGATATCTGGTTGAATGTTGACATAACTGATATAACCAGGAGGTGGCTGAAGCGACAAGGCAGGCATATTTTCAATCCCCTTCTTCTGGGCGAACATGTGAGCATGTGATACACAACTGTTGACCCATGGCAAAAATCGCGTGTGGAACAGGGTTGAGATAGCTTTATGGTGCTCCAATGTTTAGTCCCGGAGTCCGATTAGCTAGCCAATAATTAACCATGATCAATCCTTCAGTGATTAGCCAGTTTTCAACCATGATTGACCGTTTCTACTAATTCTTCTTAACCCATGAGTTCTCCATGATGTAACCTGCGGTGCACCAGTCTTCTTCATCCGATCAGCTGCCACGGTAGGCAAGGACCAACTACTTCGGGTAATAGGCTACTGGATGGATCTACCTTACTACAGGGTAACCTATCCCTACCCTTCCAGTGTGCCTATATTGGTGGCCAGGGGAACCCCTGGCATAGGGATGATTAAGTATTACAAAGGTAGGGTAACCTTATATATCTACATACAAATATATATATATATATATACAGTCATATTTCTCCGGTATAACCTACCATATTTGGTGACTCCTGGTAGCTTCGCTCCCCCGGACACCTAATGATCGATTATGCAAACACTGCACTTTGACAGTCGCAGTCCGTCGCACTCCCCAGAGCATGCAGAGCATGCAAAGCATGCAAATCCGTGCCTGAAACTTTTCGCCGCTCAGCCTGCGTCACGTCCAAGGTTTCAATACTTTCAATGAACATGTCTACTCATAATGGCTAATGATGGTTAATCATGGTTAATAATTGTTAATAATGGTTAATCATCGTTGTAGATCTGGTCATAATGGTTGATAGTTGATAATGATCATTGATTAGTTGGTGGTTGAACCACTCTCCATTTGTTAGTAATTACTATAAGGAAAATAAAACATGCTTAAAAGCACCAGCCAAACTATCTGCCACCCTTCCTTTCTCGAAATCTTTAACGTTTGAGGTTTTCAGGTGTTTCAGCACATCTGACCTGGAGAACAAAGTGAGGAATGAACCACTTTCCATTCGGATCTCAACACACTGCAAGTTGAGAGTCGCGTCGCTGGGAAACTGACAATTTCAGAGTCACTTCCATACCGATCCTTGGTGAAAAACCAGATACGCCACGTCATGCTGTGAATGGATCTTTCACAAGATCCGAACCAATGCAAAAAGATCCACCGCATGTCACATACGAAATAGGCAACGCCACTGCTGTCAAGACTCCCGGTGATTTGCCCCACCAGCAGGAGGCAATGGAGCTATGAATTGAATTGGCTGGCGGGATGCAAAACAATGGGTCTCAAGCATGTCCAGAATCTTCCGAACCCCCACGACATTCTGATAGCACGTGAGTCACTCCGAACGAGATTGAATGCTGGGTCGAGCACGGCGTGATTCAATGGGATATCCAAGCTCAATGAAAACGCCACTCTTGGGATCAAATGTATTCAAATGTGACATCAGCAAGGGTTGCGCACTCCAATTTCTGAGAACAGCACAATCACCCCTATGCCGTCCACTCGCTGTGGCACAGCCATGGACGAGAGCATTTCGCAGGACGCAAACGCGCGAATGACATGTGATTGCTGACGGACTCTTATCATGAGAACCACAACTTGTGCATGTTTATGAAAGCCATACTCTTCATTGACTGAGCAGCTGAAAACCCCTTTCTAGTGCTACCTCGATGCTCAAGCCAGTGTTCCGGCAGAAAGGCAAACTTGAACAAAAATGTGTGTGTGTGTCTATCAGAAAGACAAACAGAAAAATATGAAACAATCTCCCAATCAAAGCAAGGTGCATGAATGCTGAATCTGAGCTTTCCACAAAACATACCTGGCCGAATTGCAAGCTCCAAAAGACTTGATTGATCTTGAAATGTTTTTTTCTTGTTTGGAGTCAAAGTAGCCAAGGCATTTCGAGAGCCTAGAAAGCAAGCTCATAAGTACTTAAAAAAATAGTAAAATGGCAATGGGTCAATATTAATGAACCAACTAATGGGGGATAACCACCACCAACAATACGGAAAACAATGGTTAATGATAGGGGAACCAGGGGTACAGGGTTTTGACCCACAGCCAAATAACTGCAACGTCTGCAGTAACTTGAGTCGAGCATCTTGTCAAAGTCTGTCCTGCAAGCAGACTGCTTCAAGGGGCACTGGAGCTCATCAATTGGTGGTTTTTCAAAATAGGGGAACCCCCCCAAAAAAGTTGTCTTATCAGTAATGCAGAAATGATTCATATGGGATAATTTTGGGGTACCCCTATTTTGAGAAACACCCAATTTGATTCTGTCCTGTAAACCATCCGCTCATTCTGTTCGTTCCGGCGCATCTTCTAATGCCGTGTGAAGATTCCTCGGCGACAACTACTCCAATTTGACTAATGCATTTACAAAACGACGCTTGTACTTAAGACAAGAAACCCCAGAAGCCATTTGCTTCGGCTGCACTTTGGCAGCGTCGAGGAGTCCATCCACGCACTTGATCACTGGATCTTATGTCGAATTTGCCCAAGCATGACTTCAATTATGACTTCAATCTTGACTTCTCCTTTCTATGCTCACACTCTTGAAATGGCCATTCTGCTAGTTTACTTTTCTCCATCGAGGTTCCCAAGTTCATCTGTGTCTTTGAAGAGTTGCTGTACAGTATCTGCGTCTCTGGTGAAACGGTGCTGAAAACTGCTGCAGCACATCCTGGTCATCACCAGTTGGCACTGAGGTTCTCTGGTTTTGCAATGCAGGTCCCGCGGCAGACGTTGAAATCAAAGGCACCCTTTTCTTGACGAAATGCAAACAGGATGCTTCGCGACAGGTAGTCTGGGGGAGCTTCGCGGGGAAGACACAGCTAAAGAGCGAGACAGTGACTGAAGAAAACGCAAGCCTCAGAAGACCAAAACTGAGTAATCATGCAAAAACTTATTATGTGACCTGAGGTCAGAAATGTGGTTTCTTGCTCGCCCATGTCAGACTCTACCAAACGCCTTGTATACGACACGCTCATTGGACAACGCACCAAAGTTTTGTGGTGCTGGATCTGCAAGAAGACAAAGGCCCCAAAGCCTGAATCTTGTCTGCAATCAGAATTGGAAGCTGAAAAGCTTCAATATTGCTGCTACATTCAGGATCACAATTATTGTGATTACAAGTGGTGGTGATCAATCTTGTTTTTCGATGGACAGATTCCTTGTGCTGGGGCTCTTTGAGCTAGTCCGTCTTGGACTATCTTCTTGGCAACTTCGTCTTCGGCTCAAACGCCGGGTGAGATCTGTCAAGCCCCAAACATCTATTGATACAATCACACAATACCACAACCACACAAAATACCACACAAATCTGCTGTCCCCATGGCCAAATCAGAATTCTTGCTTGACTGCTCCATGAGGTTCTGATCGAATAGCAACCGTTTATAGTAATAAGCAAACCATTTGTGTGGGCGTTGCTCAAGATATAGAACCCATAGATGCTTCGATTCCAATTCCCTAAAAGTACCAGGCAAGTCCACCCCACTAAGCAATAGCTCGCCCAAGGCAAGGATCTTTGCAAGCAAACAAACCACCCAAATGTTTGAGTCAGTAAATCATTGGCTATTTGGTGTTTTCTGAAAATAGGGAAACCCCCCAATGGCTGGCTTATTTCTACAAATGGTGAATAAAGGATGATTTAGGAGGATACCCCTATTTTCAGAAACCACCATTTATGTTCCAACTGGTGATGGCTTATTGATAATTGGACCTCCCGGCAGTAATCACTTTTCACCATGAATTATCAATTATCCACAACTGCTAGCCGTTATTCATATTAAGCATTGTTAGCATGGTGTGAACCATTGTATCAACCACGATTACCAATCACTTGACTAAACATTTGATGTAGTAATATGTTTGAAAAACCACTAGACTCGACCACTAGACAAAACATTTGATGCAGTAATATGCTTGAAAGTCAGATGTCTTTCTCTATGATATGCTTGATCTCGGATTGGAATCCACCGGCGGCTCCACCACGGGATTTCCTGCCGGTGCTTCAGGACATGGGGCATCGGCCATGTCCTCAGCAGGGCCTTGCAGATGTGGCATCGCTTGGTTGAGGTAACAGGGCCCAAGGGGGTCACAAGCGATGCCACCTGCTAGCTGAGGCCAGGACGGACGGGGATGTTACTCATCCGCGGTGGTGGCGCAGGAAAGGCTGTGACCTGAATCCGAAGTCGAAGGGTTGGATTGTAACCTCAGTGGAGTGAACCACAGGATTTCACAGCCTGGAATGGGTCGCACATATGAATTTGAAGCAAGGCGAAGTAGCACAAACTTGATCATCTTTCGTAGAAAGGAGCATGAGTCTGGGGTTGATTGGTCTTGCCCAGTGTGTGGTCATTGCTCTGAGCATTGAGAGATGCCCTTCTGCGTCACAAAAGGATGCTCAAAACGATGCCAAAAAAAAACGTGTGATTGTCATAAATATATATATATATATATGTTTTGGTTTAGACACCTTAGGTGAGAAGCTGTTTTCCGCAGACTCCAAGGGAATCATATTGCAGAAGATTTTAGCTGAAAAGACCCAAACAAACAAAAACACCTGCAAAGCTCTGGAAATCATTTGTCAATGGAATACGATACTCCCCTGGCATGCGATGAAGCTATACGATACTGGCACGAAGTTGTTTTTGGTTGGGTGCGATAAAGCTACGGCATATGATGATTGCATGTACGTGTTTTTTTGAGATCCTGGCATGCAATGATTGCACGAATGTGTGGAGAGTGATTTTGCGCAAGTGTGTGTGCGTCGAATTCTACCAAATGCTCACTCGCCTTCTGGAATACAATGAATCCATGGTATACAAATACGGGAATGTGGAACGCATCCTTAGAACCATATCTTCAGGTTGAGTATCAAACCACTGCTGGTGTACCAATTTTTTGTGAGTCAAAACCATATACCCCTGGAGCCCATTTGGGTGTGTTTCTCAACATAGGGGACCCCCAGTTGTCATCCTTTATATCAACTATTGATGGTAATAAACCAACCATGACTTTGGGGTTCCCAATTTATTGAGAAAGCCCCATTGGCTGTTTGACTCATATTGACCACCAATTACCAGTAAATCACCAATATTTGAGAAACTTACTGGTTTAACCACATTCATTCATCTAATATCAACCATTTATAGTCCTGAACCAACCATTTACAATAAGAAAGTCCTGTAAATCATAATAGAACCATATTCATCCTTCATATCAACCATTGCATCGTACTAAACCAACCACTTACAGTCATAGACGCATATATCCAGTGTAGCGGGAATTGTGTCTGAATTTGGTTGCGCGGGTTTGCGCGGGTTTGCACGGGTTAAACTGTGTGTGACTCTCAAATTTATTTTTCCGTACGAAGCCTACTGCGCCTTCGTTATTTTCTGTGTACTACAAATTTAACGCGCAACAACGCATTACACCATAATACTACTACTTTGTATACTACTCTGTACATCGTGCTACAATGCGCTACAAGGTATTGCATCGTAGTACAACGTACCACTCTGTACTATACAGTCTACTTGTGCGTACGCCAACGAACCATGATATGAACTGCCCTGACTGTGAGAGAACGTGCAACTAGAGCCCGCTCGAGGCGGGGGCGGAAGTTTCCAATAGGAGAGAAATGTGATCCTATAGAGGGATGGGGGAATGTTTTGCCTACAGGAAAGGAGCGCGATTCTTGTTCCAAGCTTTGGGCGGGCTATGTGTTGGAGCTGCGTTTGCGTCGCTCGGGCCCTCCTGGCGCAAATGTTTGTGTGGTCTTGGCATTGCTGGTTCGGTTGTCTTACCTGCAGTGAGCTACATGAATGATTTGTCGGGGGCATTTGTCGCTGGGTTGCATGACTCTTCTGAATTCTTGTTCGCGGGCTACATGACTCTTAATCTTCTCCGGTCCGGGCTCTTGTAAGCTACTCTCCGCTGTGTTGCATGACTCCCTTGAGCCACTCTTCTGAGCTGTTCTTCCCGGGCTGTAAGTTTTGTCTTCTCTAGTTTACATGTTCCTTCTGAAATTATCTATTCAAACACAAAAACGTACCACACAAAAAATCACACAAAAACGTGCAACCCAAAAGTACCACACAAAAACGTACCAGCCCAAAGGCGTACCAAACAAAAACGTTCCAAACAAAGATGTAAGGGTGAACAACGCACCAGCACAGACTAACGTGCTGCAATGTATTGCACTGTATGACAAAACACTAAGGGACTACAACATTTAAAATGTTCGAAGTAATTAAGGTACTACAACGCACCACAAAATATTTTCAAGGTACAACAATTTACTACGAGGTATGACAATGTAAAACAAAAATATTCCAATGTCCAACAAAGTACCGCAAAGTACTACAATGCACTAGAAAAATTACAAAATATTTCAACGTACTACAAGGTAACGCAATGTACTACAACATACCACAACTTACTACAAAACACTACAAGGTGCTAAGACGCACTACGACTTATGACAAAATACCGCAAAACATTAAAACACAAATATCAACATAATGACAGCGTATTACCAAATACTTTAAAGTAGTACAACGTGCCACACCGTACTATAGAGTACTACATTGTACTACTAGGTGCTACAAGGTATTACAAGGTATTGCAAAAATACTACAAATTACCAAAGAATTATAACATATTGCAACGCTTCGTACCACAGCACTCACAAAAAGTCACAACTGCACAACAATTGATGATCACACGATGTTCCATTTACGTGGCAAAAAGCATGTGGAGGATGAGTACATGCCCTCGAAGCGCCACGCCTGCCACACAAAGTCGCACTTCCAAAGACATCCGACGATCAGCTGATGCCCCATACACAGTAGAGAAACATGTGGAGGACACTTCTTCACTACACTTGCTCTTCACTCTTCTTCTTGACAACACGTACTTTTCACTTAACTTCTTCATTAATCGTTACTTTTCACTTGGCCTCCTCACTACGCATATAAACTTTCACTTGGCTTTTTCACTACAATTAAATATCACTTGACTTCTTCAGTACACTTACTCTTCATTGTGCCTCCTCATTACACTTACTCTTCACCTTACTTTTCCACTACACGTAGTCCTCGCTTTACTTCTTCACTATACTTACTCTTCACTTGGCCTCTTCACCACACATACCATGAATCATTCTCTTCTGCGCTACGCTTATTTAGTGGATTGTAACCGGATTTTTTCCACGAAACTTCATTTGACTATAGGGCTGTACGAGGTCCGACCATAACATGTAAAAAAATTGAAACGCATGAAAGAAATTTGTACACCATACCGGACCGTGCTAGAACGAAGTATAGAATGTGTATACTGGATGGATCGTGCAACGCATCCGCGAGAACTGATGTGACCGGCGCGAATCAGGGCGAATCGGCGCCGGTGCGAATCGGTGCGAATCGGTGCGAATCGGTGCAATTCGGTGCGAATCGGTGCAAATCGGTGCGAACCGGTGCAATTCGGTGCGAACCTGTGCGAACCGGTGCAAACCGGTGCGAACCGGTGCGAATCGGTGTGAACCGGTGCGAACCGGTGCGAACCTGTGCGATCGAACCGGTGCAAACTGGTGCGAAGCGGTGCGAATCGGCGCAAACTGGTGCGAACCGGTGCGAATCGGTGTGAACCGGTGCGAACCTGTGCGAACCGGTGTGAACCGGTGCGCATCAAATAGCAGACGCGCGCGATGTCGCAATGCATATATCATCTCCCCAAAAATCTACCACCTACAGTCATAAACCCATGTAAACTCCCAACAAAATCCCTGGATCGCCCAGTGGCCCTTGAGCTTCCCAAGCTCTGGCGCCAGAGTCATAGGCCATGCACTGTCGAAGCCACCAGGTCTATGGAACTCCTGGAGCTGGAAACGGCTAGTGGTCTTGGAGGGGATTGGAATGGCTATAAAACAGGGGATTATTGATGTTTTATAATGGTTTGATAATAGTTATATAATGGTTATATAATGGTTATATAATGGTGATTGATGTTTTATAATGGTTTGATAATAGTTACATAATAGTTA
>VSDK01009952.1:359899-378120 GCA_009767595.1 Symbiodinium kawagutii
AATGGTTTGATAATGGTTTATAGTAGTTATACAATGGTTATAGAATGGATTATAATAGTTATATAATGGTTATATAATGGTGATTGATGTTTTATAATGGTTTGATAATGGTTTATAATAGTTATATAATGGTTATATAATGGTGATTGATGTTTTATAATGGTTTGATAATGGTTTATAATAGTTATATAATGGTTATATAATGGTGATTGATGTTTTATAATGGTTTGATAATGGTTTATAATAGTTATATAATGGTTATATAATGGTGATTGATGTTTTATAATGGTTTGATAATGGTTTATAATAGTTATATAATGGTTATATAATGGTGATTGATGTTTTATAATGGTTTGATAATGGTTTATAATAGTTATATAATGGTTATATAATGGTGATTGATGTTTTATAATGGTTTGATAATGGTTTATAATAGTTATATAATGGTTATATAATGGTGATTGATGTTTTATAATGGTTTGATAATGGTTTATAATAGTTATATAATGGTTATATAATGGTGATTGATGTTTTATAATGGTTTGATAATGGTGATTGATGTTTTATAATGGTTTGATAATGGTGATTGATGTTTTATAATGGTTTGATAATGGTGATTGATGTTTTATAATGGTTTGATAATGGTTTATAATAGTTATATAATGGTTATAGAATGGATTATAATAGTTATATAATGGTTATATAATGGTGATTGATGTTTTATAATGGTTTGATAATGGCTTATATTAGTTATATAATGGTTATAGAATGGATTATAATAGTTATATAATGGTTATATAATGGTGATTGATGTTTTATAATGGTTTGATAATGGCTTATAGTAGTTATATAATGGTTATAGAATGGATTATAATAGTTATATAATGGTTATATAATGGTGATTGATGTTTTATAATGGTTATAGAATGGATTATAATAGTTATACAATGGTTATAGAATGGATTATAATAGTTCATGAACAGGGGATTATATGGTTATAAGGTTTTAATGGTTATTTGTTAATGCAAATAATGGTTCTATAATGGTTTTATAATGGTCTAATAGGTTTATATTGGAGGGTATCCGCTATATGTTTATGGTTATAATGATATTAATGATTTTATTGGGAATTAAAATGATTTTAATATAGGGAATATAATGCTTAATGATAGGGGATTAGAATGGCTAATGATAGGGGATGCATAGGGAATCACCAACAATACTGGTTAAGCAGCCACTATGGTGGTTAATGATAGGGGATTGTAATGGTCAATGATAGGAAATAACCATGGCTAATGATAGGGGATTACCATAGTTCATTATAGGGGATAATACAATATTATTATTTATCATACATTTATCAGATTTTTTGTAGGGGATTATATTATAATGGTCTGCTTGGTGGTTGAACCACCCCGACCCCGTCCTGAAAAATATGCTAGTCAACCAACCAATTATGAATAACTACTAGGGAAAATTGAAATGTTTCTTCAATGAGAGCTCCTGTTGATTTCTTGCATGCTTCAGTTCAGTGCTACGAACTGTCCATTTTCAGTGGGAATAAACTTCGAAGTTACTACCAACTTGACCGGCTGCAACATCTTGACATTGCTGAGTGGATACGCATGTTTGAATTTACCTTGAGAACATGCTCCTGGTCAGGTCGCTGTAGATTCTCGAATCAATGATTGCTTTATTCTCGATGGAATAGATGAGTGAGTTTCCCATGGTTTAGCATGGTTCACAAGCTAACTTCACCAGTTACAACAGCTCATCATCCAATTGATCCTTGAAAATTCCAGCCGTCACCAGCTAGCGCTACCCCGATGTGTCCCAGCTGCCACCGAGGCCGTCCGTCCTTGTTGGGCACGACGCAGCTGCACATGAGATCCCCTTGCTGCGCGCCCTTGTCGTAGTCCACCACTTCGAAGTGCAAATCATCGCCCTCCTGCGTTGCAAACACGGTGAATTCATAGGATTTAATGCTTGAGATTACTAAAGATTCATGATATGAATGATATGTACCTGGTCAGGTTGGGTGTGGTTCCCATTGCAAAGCGACCCTCTGGTGACCCACAGCCACGTAGCAATGCTTGCGATCCACAGCAGTGAAACCACGAGTCTGCAAACGAAGGTTGGGAGTTCTTGGGGAACATGACTGTTGACTTGACTGAATCATGGATAGCACGTGTCTCCAGCCCCTTGGAAACATGGGTGCACAGATGATCATGTTGGGTTGCAGGTTGCAATGCTATGACGTGTGGTAGGAAAAGAAACCAGAAAGTAGTGTCAATTGCTCACCTCGTGGTCAGTGATCTTCGCACTTTGAAAGAGAAACGTCAACGAACTGTTCATGAGATGTTGACCTACACCGCCTGCGCCCATCAAAATGAAGCATGGACCCCCTTTAACTCTGGCATGGACCCGGGGAAAAGTCAGCGTCCTGGTAGGCATAGCATCCGGTCAGTTCTTCGCTCCACCTGTGCTGCACGAGGCAGGTACTGGGAACCCCTGGGGGCCACACGGTGTGTGCCACCTAATGATGGTTCCTGGCGGCTGACAGGACCGCTAAGCCGCTCGGGGTGAACCCATGAGATGGCTGTGTGACCCACATGTACTCCAAAATTTGATGATTGCCAACCCGTGTTACACAAAATTACCGTGATGGGTTAGGGGCATCACCATTTCCCAAGCAACACAGAAAGGTACCACCCAAGCTTTCAAGCACCATCTCTTACTCCCAAAAAGTGTACACCTGCTGCACCAATTTGCCAAGGCTTGAGGATCTGTGCCGCCTCGGGTCCAAGGTCTTTTCCAGGTGCCTCGTCCTTGTCTTGGTGTGCGGCTTTCCTCCAGCTGCTCATTGCACCAAGGTTGGGAGGTTGTCAAAGGGTCCCAGATGTTTTTTTCCTTGGAGAATAGATATATACAATCGTAGGTTAAGAGGGTAACCCATGCAGGGAATGGTCACCGCAGGGTGAAGATATATATATATATATATTGTAATAATGTATATGAATACATATATAAATTCATTATGATAGGTTCTTAAGGATGCATGTTCATGCCACAATTTCAGAAGCCCCTACCATTCCAAAAAAACGATGTGGCATTTACATCACCCTCCACGGGATTGACACCTTCACCTCGCTGACCTGCCACCCAAGTTCTCACTGTCCCAGTGTGCAGGCTGGATGGCCCCCCCCCAACCCCCCAGAGAACTACAGGTCCTGACACCTGCATGGTGCAGTAGGGATCAGCTTTCCCATTGACATCTGCCGGTGGCAAATTCTTGGCCGAGTAGACCGTCACCCGTAGGGCGGGGGTCCTGGAACGGCGAAGAGCTCCAGCGATGACTGCTACTAAATTGTCCGCATAAATACGAGGCATTGCTATAGATACTACCCACCAAACAAAATTCTTTCGCAAGTGCCTAAGAATCCCAATACGCCCCAATACTACCTTCTGGTATCTTCTGGCCAATGAAACTGATAAAGCGAAGCGCAGTGATCTGATGAATTGCAGCGTGACTCGAGAATGTTTATGAACTGTTCAGCACGTGTTGTGTGTATCAACCTCCGTCTCACGGCAACAAACACCAAACACAGACTTCTGACCGTTGCTTGTCCTTGGCAGTAAAGTGGGATATCGCTGCATCAAGCGATAGTAGAGCTGCTTGAATTCATTGGGCGACAAGAAATGTGAATCCTCAGTCGCTCCAAAGATCAGTTTTGACTGCTGAAACTTCTCGCATTGGCAAAGCCAAGAACGTCGACTCTCGAAGAGCTGTCGGCGACTGAATATGCCAACTAGCGGTTTCTCAATTCACAGGGTTACCCCCAGTTCTCATCCAGTTGATTCACCATTTTTATCCATTAGTAGTGATAAACAGTGTGATAAACCAACCATAACTTGGGGGAAGCCCAAGCTGGCGCGAGAAACTTCGGGGTACCCCAGCCGCTGGCATGGCTTCGAACCGAGCACCACCTGCCCCTCTCCCGCTGTCGTCCCGAGCTTCCGCGGAGTGTGCATCAAAGGCCACTCGCGAGAAAGCTGGAAGCTCTTCTCCCAGCTCCTGTGGCGAAAATTTCCCGAAGTAGCAATTGATAGTGGGTGACAGCAGGGGATTGTACCAAATAAGAATGGGGTTTTTATATAGTTGAGAATAGGGGAACATATATATTATAAATATAAATAAATAAATAAATGAATAAATAATTAATAATCTTTAAAAAATGAACATAATAAAAATAATAATAATAATAGTAATAATAACAGGGGATTTTACCTAATAATACTGGTTCATAATGGGGGATAATGACCAACAATCATGATGGCATACCACTGGGTGGTGATTTCAACTGCTATAACTGCAGCTGGTTGAGCATAGTTATGTAGTTATTGTAGCTAGTCGCAACCATAATACATGGCAATGGAGTGCACATCGGATGCTACCAGGCTCATGCTGGCAGGGAAAAAACCTTCTTCGAAGGGGAAAAAAACCCTGCCAAACTACAGAGCCCACAGCTGAAAAAAGCAGTTAACGGTGAACTATCATTGGTTGTAGCAAAGTATCTATGCTGGTTGGTGGTTGAACCATCCCTATGAAAAATATGTTTGTCAACCAACCAACCAACCATTTGTTAATACGTTTGTGAAAATAACAAAATGATATAAAATGATTAAAACCACCAGCCTGTTGAGGAGCCGTAGCGGTGTTGACCATTGAGAACACCCGGCCCAGATCGATGTCTGTTTCAGTTTCCTCCACTCATAGGGGTTCTGGCTTATTTGCGTGTCATCTGCGGGTGTTCATCATGTTGACTCAGCTTTGTCAGCCACAGCAATGCGCATTATGCATCCCATCATATCTCGTTCGTTTGGATCCGCATCGGCTGCTATACCTTGATACATCATGTATTTCTATAAACTGTTGCTGGCTATTGGTGTAACCAAAGTCTTTCCCAGACTTTCCCACACCATGTCAAGATAAGTTCTCAAAGCACCACAATTCGCGTATAAAAACATTACAGTATCATGTGTTCACCATTTTGCCCTGTAGCAGTATTCATATCTTTACTCATTGGTGAACACGCTAGATATGAATACTACTATATACACTAGATCAGGAAACATAATCATATCTTAGTATTCACATCATGTTTCCTGATCCCAAGTTCACCCAAGGTATCTTGCGTTGTGTCCCCTTTCACTGCCTTCTCAAGCCCAATGTCGCGCAGAACTTCCTTGGCGAACTGGAAACGACATGGGAAACAGGGGTACCCCTGGAGCAAACACAACGGATGTCTTGGTTGGTGCGTGGTCGGTTGAGTTCTCAACCAATGGCCCCTGTAAGAATCATCCTTCCAGGCAACGGAAATGGTGATGCCCAGCTTGCCAGTTGCAATGGCGGTAACTCCCCAGTTCTCAAGGGCGATCTTCTCAGGCTGGGGAAACCATCGCTTGGGATGATTTCTTCACCATCACTGCAAGCTGTCTGGGGGTGTTGCAGCAACAAGTACTTGAAACCACTGACCAAATATACCACGACAGATCCTTGGTGTCCTCTTAGGTTGAAGATGCCAATCATGGTTGCTAATATCCCCATCATTCCAACAAATGGTGCCAACTAACACTACTATGGTTGCTAATATACCTGCTATGGTTCGTGACAACTGCCAGTCATCGCCCTATCATTCCAGGTGTCCGTAAGACCTCCACGTGGTAGCAAAGAGATCCCATCGAAATCATACCTTGGACAGGACCGAACAGGACGGACGGGGCAAGTCGACCAGTACCACAGTTGTGAAACAATTGAAATCTGTTGGTGATCAACAACAGTGGTAAACAATTGTGATAATGGTTGATGAGGGTTGATAATGGTGAATTATTGATGGTGATCAATAGTGGTAAACACCAACTGGATCCGCCAAAATCAGAAGCCTCCCTAACCTTCAAATTTCGATCTTGAGCTCATTGTTGCCAACTTCAACTACTTCACTGCTCAGGCAAGTGTCATGAACCTTCAAGCCAGAATCTTCATATAGTAGACATATGTAGACATGGTGGTTTCTCAAAATATCAAACCCCAAAAATTGCTGGTCTATTACCATAAAAGGCTCATAAACTGGATGATAACTGGGGTACCCCGATGACTTGAGAAACCTCACTCAGGAAAAGGGTCATGAAACTTCAAGACAGAATCCTCATATTCTTCATCTGTATTACCCTACGCTTCCAGTTGCCATAGTTGGCAACCAGCTGGTTTCATACCAGTGTTACTTAGGGTTGGTTACCCACTGTAATGGTAACTGGAAACATAGCTGGTTGGTGGTTTCAACCCCTATGAAAAATATGAGTCAACCAACCAGTTGTCAATAGATAATACGGAAAATATGGGAAAATCAAAAATGTCAATCAAACCACCAACCACCAGTTGTTTAACCATTATTGTTGCTTACTATCCCCTATTATTAACCATTATAAGCTGGTTAGCCACCAGCAAAGCCACATCTTCAGTGCCCAAGCTACAGGGTAAAGAGGTTCTCAGCATCGGCAGCTGCCAGGTCGGAGATCACGACCTGGGAGGCGGCTGGAGATTGCGACAACTGGGTGGCCACGATGTGACGCCAGGGCGGACAGGCTTCGTACAGAAATACATCAAGGCTTCAGATGCAAACACCAGTGAGGACTGACCGATACAGCTGCGAATCAATGTAACACACCTGCAAACTGCAGCTAAAGTTTGCAAAGCCTCAAGATCCCTCAAGTCAAAACACACATATTTTGCTGAGCATTGTCATCTCCAGTGCAAACTGAGACACCTGAGACCGTGTGGTAGTTGCTGCTTCAATGCGCTGGGCACAGTTTTGCGCCTTCAAGATGGGTTTGCGACCAGCCATGCAGCGCAGCCAGAAATAACATGTAGGACCAGTGTGTAAACGAGTAGAAAAGGCCTTCCCACCCCACCGTGTTTCAGCCCTGAGATGCCCTGGTTCTCAATGAGTTCAGTTTGCAGCCTTACCTTGGGCGATACTCCATGGAATAAAAGTGATACTGCATCCTTTCTGTCAACTGGGAAGTGATTCGCCCACAAGGAAAATAGAAACTTTAAACACATTAGCCTTTAGACTCCGTGGTGCGACAAGAGAAATGTTGGAACCGGGGCTTTGGGACATGCAATCTGAAAGCCAAAAGCTGCAGCGGATATCCTGAAAATCTCCATGTGCCATATGAAACATTAATGGCAGCTCACCACGGCTAGGTTAGACCAAATAAACTTGGTGGGCAATCTCAAATCGTGGGCAGGCAAACCGGCGTCAAACAATTTTCGGAGCCACTTTTTTTTGCATCTTCGCCCATAAGATCCTGCAAGCCCTATTATAAAAGTGTCGGCATCAATAAATCAACTACTGCTAGAGCTGGCAAATGCAACATTTCACGTCACGACCTCGAGAGGTTTGAATCCACTCCTGGAAGTGCTCCTTGCACATGAAGTGTTGGCCCTGGCAGCCAGATGTTTTCACGGGAATTTTGACTTCAGACCTCTCGCTCAAGCAGAAGTAGCACATTCGGTCTTCAAGAGCGGGGAGCATGGACTGGACCTGCTCATATTCTACCGTCAATGTCTTCAACTCGGCATGATGTTCAGCAGCAGCCTCCGTCACCTTTTTGTAACTGCGTTTGCTCAAAGCCATGTGCGCGCCCACGACCGCCACACTTCCAAGAATAGCGCCAGCGATGGCACCAACCACAACGGAGGGACCTGCAGCCACTGCGACTGGCCAAAGATGCAAGGCATGGATCAGGTGGATTCCATTCTCGCTGAGAATCCCAAGGCACCCAGCACAAAAACCAGCCGAAAATCCCACTATTCCGGCTGCAGTTTTAGGGTTGTCTCTCATCCATCTCGTGACTACATAGGTCTGCTGCGAGAACCACTCATTCTCAACACCCAGCGTCCTATAGATGTTGGCCTCGATGGTGTTCAGAAATTGTGTCATTTCGGAGTACACGGATTCTAGAGCATCTTTTGCTTTTCCACAAGGAAGGCTTTCGTACTCTCGATCCATAGAAACATCCCGGACAAGCAACACTTCTTTCACATTTCGGCACGATTCCATGCCACCCTCCAAGTATTCCTTCCTGTTCTTGCAGTCATCATCCAAGTCGTCAACTGAATTTTTCAGATCTGACACCTGGTCAGGCAACTATATGAACACAGACTGGGAGATTGGAGCGTAAAATTGGTTCCCCTTTGAAGACACAAAGCCTTGCAGGAGAGAACAAAGAAAACATGGTGCCCATTGGATTCTGAGCATGAACATTCTTGTGCTGCAAGTGAATGTGAAGCAAGCAGGGACTTACGAACGGCGCTCGGAATCCAATACAGAACCAGGGTAAAAGGACCAGGTGACCAAGATCATATACTCATAAGTGAAGAGATCATAAGATTTCCACATAGCTGGAGTTTTTGTTTTTCTTGCCCAGCGCTATTTCCGCCTCGTCTCTTGGGAAGCGCATGGCAATGTCGACCTTGTCAAGCTGCTCCCTGAAGGACTTCTTTTGATCCTTCTCGATCAATGGGACGTTCATGGACACAGAGCTACCAGCACTGCTTGTCCCCGAAATTCCCGGCAAGTTATGGGAAGATTGTTTCACCCAACTTGAGCAAGTTACATCTCGGCAAATAAGTAGTCAAGGCAATTTGCTTGCGATGGCACAGGTTGTAACAGAGAAAAAATGTACAAGCAGTTTGTTGTTGGCACATTAGTCACAAAAAAGCAACAATTCAGAACGTGTATGCAGGATTTTGATTTGTTCTGCGCAGAGAGTACATTGACATCAATCCCACCGTAAGAGAGTTGCAGCATAACGCTGCTCCGTAGGCCGTAGGCCACATGGTATCAGAATCTTCACCCGTGCCAGGTCATAGAACAGGATGAGAGATCAAGCATCACATGCTGAATGTAAATCCAAACAAAGCAACACTGGTCTGAAGGACAAGAACCATCATCTCAAGGCAGTAAACGAATACCAATGAATCCCTGATGCCCAGTTTCAGCCTGTCATGCGTGCCAGGTCGGGTTTCAAAAGTATTCAAAAGTCACATGCCGTTCGTGAACAAACAACGCACTACCAATCTCAAGGCACGAGTATTCAGCAACAAAGCCTCAGGTCAGTTGTACAATTGAAGTGTTCCACAGGCTTCGATTCGGCTAACCTGCTAAATCGTGATCAACCTCATCCTGCCTGAGAATGATGATTGGTGTGTTCAAATTTATGTTTCTCAAGACTCACAGGCTCCAATCCTCTGAAGTCAACACAAACTCCAACCAAGAACCAAGCAAATTCATTATCGACTCTAAGAAATCATGCAGTGATTATGTGATTCTTGCTTGGAAGATCCCAATCTTGGTAGGACCCCCTGTTCCAACATACTCTGTCCATGCAGCAGCTGCCACAAAGCATTCAAACCTGTCGCAAAGGCAAGTCATTGCAAAGCAAAAAGAAGTGCACAGCGGGCACATCCAAAGCAAAATGACGCAAAATGCAACCCCAACACCCACCAAACAGTCAGCGCCAACATGTCAAGGGCTTGAGGCCGACATTCAGTCCAACCAAACAAGTTGCAATTTCGTACAAGTTGCAAGCATTTCGTCAGTAAAAGAAAGTTCGGACCTCCCCGGACCCTCCATTGTTACGTTCCCCAATGCCCTATAATGGAATGTGAAGCACACACACACATGTGGGTGTGTTTGTTCCGAATTTCAGTTTGAGAACTTGCAGTTTCTTGATAGAATGTTAGGAAAACTTGCATTTGGCTGCTGTTCAACAGCACATAATAGTCATAAGGACAAGAACCATCATCTCAAGGCAGTAAACGAATACCAATGAATCCCTGATGCCCAGTTTCAGCCTGTCATGCGTGCCAGGTCGGGTTTCAAAAGTATTCAAAAGTCACATGCCGTTCGTGAACAAACAACGCACTACCAATCTCAAGGCACGAGTATTCACCAACAAAGCCTCAGGTCAGTTGTACAATTGAAGTGTTCCACAGGCTTCGATTCAGCTAACCTGCTAAATCGTGATCAACCTCATCCTGCCTGAGAATGATGATTGCTGTGTTCAAATTTATGTTTCTCAAGACTCACAGGCTCCAATCCTCTGAAGTCAACACAAACTCCAACCAAGAACCAAGCAAATTCAGTATCGACTCTAAGAAATCATACAGTGATTATGTGATTCTTGCTTGGAAGATCCCAATCTTGGTAGGACCCCCTGTTCCAACATACTCTGTCCATGCAACAGCTGCTGCCAAGCATTCAAACCCGTCGCAAAGGCAAGTCATTGCAAAGCAAAAAGAAGTGCACAGCGGGCACATCCAAAGCAAAATGACGCAAAATGCAACCCCAACACCCACCGAACAGTCAGCGCCAACATGTCAAGGGCTTGAGGCCGACATCCAGTCCAACCAAACAAGTTGCAATTTCGTACAAGTTGCAAGCATTTCGTCAGTAAAAGAAAGTTCGGACCTCCCCGGACCCTCCATTGTTACATTCCCCAATGCCCTATAATGGAATGTGAAGCACACACACACATGTGGGTGTGTTTGTTCCGAATTTCAGTTTGAGAACTTGCAGTTTCTTGATAGAATGTTAGGAAAACTTGCATTTGGCTGCTGTTCAACAGCACATAATAGTCATAAGGACAAGAACCATCATCTCAAGGCAGTAAACGAATACCAATGAATCCCTGATGCCCAGTTTCAGCCTGTCATGCGTGCCAGGTCGGGTTTCAAAAGTATTCAAAAGTCACATGCCGTTCGTGAACAAACAACGCACTACCAATCTCAAGGCACGAGTATTCAGCAACAAAGCCTCAGGTCAGTTGTACAATTGAAGTGTTCCACAGGCTTCGATTCAGCTAACCTGCTAAATCGTGATCAACCTCATCCTGCCTGAGATCTGTCAAAGTTTCTCTTCCAAAGAGAGGGGCGTTTGTCTGTTGCCTACAGGTCGACCCAATTCTTCATCAGGTTTAGAGTTCAACATAGTTCAACTCACCTGCCAAGTCTCCTGCGTGAATCACGACAATAAAGGACCTCGCCCCCGTTGACCTTTGTCTCAACTTGGATCGAGTGGATGAAGTGAAGTGAGTGGTGAAGCGCCCTATGCTGCTTCCTGATACTGCTTCATCAGTAACTATTCGTAGAGTTGGTTCTAATAAATCGCGCATCCGTGCGCATCAGGCAGTTGCCTGAAAACAACCCACCAAAAGGCTTTTCAGCACCTCTCAAGCAGGCATTGGTTCTCTCAACATGCGAAGGCAGTTGGTTCCTGTACAGGTCTGAAAATTGCTGAGTGAAAATTGTCCAGTGAAACGGCTCAATGCCATTTTTATAAGCGCCCGCCACAGGTCCTACCGGTTGTTAAGAACAGAGCAACCCATTGCAGCAGGCCTTGAACACAAGGAGAGCGTTGTGTGGATCATAATTCACTCACACATGAATTATATAATCTAAACACACGACAATTGTATCGTATAATGATAGATTCACAACATATTTCAAAGATTTTTAGGGGAAATCACCGGTGCAAAATTGAGCGTTCAACTGTTCTGGATCTTGCAAAGCTTCCCAAAAATTCTATAGAGAATGACTTCGCTTTGCCGAAGATTTGAGGTCCTGCGACGGGAAGAAAAACGATAGGAGTTTCGTGCTGCCCGCGATCATCCAGTCAATGATGTGGCCTGAGCAGCAAGACCCACCAAGCTGTTTCCAAGCCACCCGCAATGCGGAGATGCTTTGGTGAAGAGATGACTGGTCAAGAACCAAATCATTGCTTACATTCATTGGTTCAGAGGTGCTGATAACTTGATTCATTTTGATTCCAACTAAAACGGACTATCTCTCAACATCCAACCATCCTGCCAGATCCGCCAGAATGAACACGCCCCAAGTTTACCCTGGTTCCCGGTTTCCCTTGAAATAAGAGTGGCCCATTGATACATGGATCTTACCCAGTTGAGTTCACCAGCGACTCTTGAAGCTCGATCCATGACCTCCCCAGCTGGCGCACCTGGGCGCCACTACGCCGATGTCCTATTGGGCTGCCTGGCACATCGTGAAGATGACTGTGCAACAGTGTAGCGCGGACAAGTACTGAAAAAACAATTTACCTACTTAGTACAAACATCATTTACTTTACAAACGCATCGTCAAGTTTGCAATTTTGCAATGTCACCGCAACAAACAGAGAGGTCGCGTGTCAAAATGCCAGAGCTTCGCTTCCAGAGGCGTCAGGGTCGCCATAATCCCGCGGAATTTCTCCTGATGCAAGTTGGGAGGGCGCTGCCTACATTCCGCTGAAAAACTGCCTTGAATGGTTCATCCGCTGAAAACTCCATGATTTTCCTATCAATTTTTGACTAGTGATGGTGATGAGTGGTTGGAAATTGGAAGCATCCACAGTCCAAGGGCTAGCTGTGCACACAGACTGGGTTTCAGAATTTGCAGCTTATTGAAAAACCAAATGAAACCAGTCCTGCCGATCTTCCCAAAGCAAGGCTGGCGTTCGCAGATCTTGGTTCAAGCTGCGCATGAGCAAAGAAATCTTTTGATCGAAAGGGTGTCTTATGGCATCTGGCAAGCAAAACGCAGTCAAAAACAGCTCTCTCTCTCTCTCTCTCTTGATTTATGATTGTTAGCTTCCATTACTTGAAACCTGAGAATCGGATACCACCATCCTCGCCAACATTTGGTTGTAACTCTTGGGCCTTGCAATCCATGGGATGATCCTCTGAATTTACAAAATTTGCAACACAATTCCTGTAATACAAGTTCATTCAGAGTGGGAGTCCTCTCATTCGCGATGATTCTCTCATCACTTCCTAACACCGTCTTGTGCAAGCCACTAGTATCTACTTGCAGACAACCTCCCCAACAACAGCCCACAGGTACCTCTCTATCTATACCCGCAGCACAACGCACAGCTCTTAGGCCACAACTCACACTGCACAAGTAGTTCTTGCCCGCAGCCTTCAACAAAGCGTAGAGTTTCAACCTCAGAACGTGTCCACAGCTGCCAAGGGTCTTGCTCCGAGACTGCGCACACATCCGTTTGTCTAAAGAGAAAAAATGATGGACCAAACAAATTGGCTGATTCATGAAGATGTTATTTGTTTCTTGTCATTATGGATTGGATTCATACCTATTATGCATACAGAATTATGCAGGTCAAATCAATCAGATTCTGTACGTGGCTGCTCTCTGAAAGACTCGGTGCTGGTCTCATGGATGAAGTCGCTGACAAATTCGAACTGGTACGTATCCAAACCTGTGGCTGATGAATCGCCGTCCCTTCAACAGGGGCCCACCATCTAGTACTGCAAACCCTAGTTGACAATGCTAGTGACTTTCCAGTACCCAATTTTAATGCTGAATTATAATCATAGTTAACTAGCAATGCTTAAAAACCATAGTTATCTAATGCTGAAGAATCGATGTTAATGCTCATATAACCATGACCAAGCATTGGTTTATTAACTTTTGTTACCATTGGTTGGTAACCATTACCAATTGCTAAAATATCAAAACCAATCTGATGAACTGAACAACTTGGATAACCATACTTCGTGCACTTCACACCATCCGATTACCGGCAGAGGTCGGCAATCGGTTTTTCGCCCTGCAGCCCATCCTCGCCTTTCTCTGCAGGATCCACCAAGGCCTTGCCGCGTCACTTGTTGGTGTAGTAATAACCATCAGTGAGTAACCATCAATAAACCAAACAGTGAGTGGCTGATGGTTAGTAATCACCAGGCACTAACCATCATTGCTTACTGATGGTTACTGTAGTGAGTGGCTGATGATGGTTAGTGGCTGATGATGATTGGTGATGGTTGATTTCCTGGATGCTAGGCGCGGTCGAACCTATACAATGTGGTCCCAAGCACAGGTGGCAGGATCAACATGTTGATGGTTGATAATGATTGTTGGTTAAGTGTTTATTGGGTCGAACATGGCTTGCCATGGATGAGAATATCTAGGCAACAGTGGTCAATCGCACTGGCTGTTGATGGTCAATAACCGCTGATGATCGTTGATCATCGTTTATGATCGTTAAGTTTTCATTGTTGTTAAGAACAATTACAGCAACAAAAAAATCGAACATATTTCCAAAAAATCATACACCTGGTGTTGACCAAACTCTTACAGTGGCCCTAACTCCACTGAACTGGAGCCCGGCGGCGGCGACGGGAGCTGATCTCCAAAATTCAGCGACACCCAGAATCTGATGGACTGCCGCTTGGCTGATTCTTTCCAGATGATCGTCCGTTGCATACCTAGAAAAGAGCAAAGAACCAACATATCTATAAAATTGTAACCCCCAATTAAACTATCCAAGTAAACCCCAATCAAACTAACCAGGTCTACCAACTACTAAACTAATCTGCTTATACCATGCATAATGAGCCCCAGTAGAGCTGCTCCATGCTATATCTGTGGTGGTTGGACCATTGGTACCCACAGCGACGGCCATTGCAGTGGCCTCCACCAGCGTCGCTTCAAACGTTGGGCTGGCTCGAACTGCAGCAATGGTTGGAGAGCCATGGAAGGGCAAGGTTCGAGGTACAAATTTCTGAGGCAAGAATGGATGGCAAGTCAAGTGTGAAGCTTAAGCACATCTTGTTGAATCGTATCAAATCAAATCACATGTTCGTCCAGTTGGAAAGAAATGAGCCCAGAACTGATTTCGCAAACCTGAAATGACCACAATGTCGTTTTTCATCAATGGTGACATCCCCAATTTCCACTGAAGATCATGGAAATTTCTGTGGGTAACCCCCATCTAGTACCCAAGTCACTCAACCCAACCCACCCAACCCACCCAACCCACCCCAACCCAGCCAACCACCAGGCTCTGGGCACCTGAAGGCCTCGCCTTTGCCATGCGTTCACCCACCTCTGTGGCATTGGCGCCCAAAGCCTCGCTTCCGAAGGTGCGCCCAAGCCGCTGCTCCATTTGGGATGTTTATCTCTAGGTGTTTATCTCTAGGTGTTTCTCAAAAAATAGGGGGTACCCCTAAATCATCCCTCACATGGATGTTTGAGTCATAAACGAACCATTTTGGGGGGTTCCCTATTTCAAGAAACAACCACATTAGAGGAGCAGCGGCTGCTTTTATTCGTGCAAAATCTGTTGAACCTACTTTGAAGGGCGGACCCGGCCTCGTTCAGTTCAAATATAATTAGGACTGGATGACGACATTTTGGGGTATCTGGTTCAATTCTACCTCATAAAGAGAAGCAATTGATATGGGTACTAAGATAAACAGATCTCGTTCGGTCAGGCGGACCCATCTCGTTCACCAGCGAACTATGGATGAGAAGAAAAAATAGCGCAAGCTCTTTACTTGGAATGAACTATGCAATTAAAAGCCGTTGCCCGTATAGAAAGTGCAAATCTCATTATACATGATATGAATATATAACACACAAATATCATTGTTAAACTATGTTAAAATGTATATAGTATACAATACGCTTATGTAGAAGTGCGGAGGTTTGTGTATGCTTGTTTGCAACATATGTGCATGGAACATGTGTAGCTGGGTACATATGACATATGTGTGCCACCGTGCATCTGTTCGTCTTCAATTACTGGTAGGTGCATCTTGAGCTCTTTCATAAAATGGTGTGCCCCAATGAAGCTATTCAAAAATTTGTTGTCAAAAGATCATGACGTGTGATGGGAGAAACTCATTGGCATAATATTCAGATGCTCAATGTGCATGACAAGGTCAGCAGAAATTGGAATGAAGTGTCAAGGCGCATTGTCCTTGCAGTACAAAACGCGTTGCCAACCACAAGTCGCCGACAGAAAGCTGCCATTCCAAATATGGCGGCTGGGGTTAAAACCAACCATTGCTTACATTGCCCGTGATGAGCAATATTGGGCAATACTTAAACCAACAGAATCGCTTCTTTCAAGGAATCTTCACCAACCTGTTTTTGGTTACGAGTCATGCCCATTGTAAAGAAATCTCAGAGAACGTCCAGGGTAACCTCCTCATCCAGGGATGTAGATGATCCAATTCGTAGCAACCCTTTCTAAAAGTAGGGAAAACACACACACTGTTGAGATGTTGGGCTGGTGCTACTTGTATACTTGGACATGTGCATAAAGTATAAATGAATGTTAAATACATGTGCATTTCCACGCATACCAATGCTTACATGTGTAACATCAAGTGCACATCAGAGTGTATCGTCTATGACTGGCTGGTGGTTATAAACCCTATGAAAAAATAGTCAATCAACCAACCATGCGTCAATCAACCAAACATTTCTCAATAAATTTGTTGATTCTTCAATACAAACAACGTGCCCGCCCCGCCTCTGCAAGACTTGTGAACTCAACCGCCTGCAAACTGCGAACTGAAAATTCCTTGATCACATGGAGTCATGTGGACTCTATGTTTTTTTGTTGAGGCTCCTTTTTAATAAATAGCTGTCTGTATGTATGTACGTTTGTGTGTATGTACAATGTGGCATGTGTGTGTGTGTCTGTAAGTGTGTGTGTGTGTGCCTGTCCTTGTACTCTTTTGTCTTTGCTATGGCAGGTCCAAACCCTTTACCCCTGGTGAACATCCTCTTAATTGACTTGCAAGTCTTTTCTGGGGTGTCTACCTATCCTTTTTTGGCTTGGTCTATATTGACCCACAACCACATATTTAACTTGTCATTCAAAGTATATACATGTGTGCGAGCCATTCTTCACCCTCAAGAAATCACCGTGCATTATGTCTCAACTGGCCGTCTGTCTGAGTGCGACATGTTGGTCCCAACATCTTGGTCCTTGGTGTCCGTTCATTTTGGGGAAGGTACTGACGAAGTTTTGACCTATGATTCGCCAAATAATGTGTTGCCCACTTTGCCTGCAACTGTGGGATGTCTGGAAGGAATTGTTGATTGGTTGTTCAATGGGAAACATGTGTCACAGTGGAATTTCCATGAATTTCACTCATTTTCCCACAAGAAATCTCTCATCAGCAAAGGCCCTTCACATCGCTACCATTTGGTGACCGGGCACTCTTGGTAGCTGCCTGCTTGGCTCCCCCTCTTCAGGGATGGGCCAGCTATATAGGGATACCCCAACCGCTACCCTGCCTTGGTCTTTGCAGTCATGACCTGGCGTTCAGCTGATGGTACACGCAAACAGGACCAGCGTGGTCAACCACTAAGGAAAGTGAACTGACCAGTTGTCAACCAGTGAACTGACCCGAAAGCATCAAGTTGGTGATCAGCCAGATAGTAGTCAATTATCAACCACCAATCCTAAGTGGTCAACCACTGTCCATCAACCAGCTGATTAAGCAGTCCATGAGTAAAACCATTCGTCTTAAACGTTCTCAAGCATGATCAACCAATACGATTAATCAGTGTTGCCAGACATCAAGCATCATTCACAACTAGTATATACGAAGAAGTATCGTCAGCCATTCTCAACAAGTATCAACCAGCATGACTAACAATTGCTACGAAAGATTATCAAGCGTCATGAACCATTATTAGCAAATTATCAACCTCCTGATAGACATCAGACTCCCCGTACTGGGCTAGCAAGGAGAATCAGTCCAGAGTCTGATCCAATATCATGTACACTACCCCCAAAACAACACTTGTTTCTATTGCCGCCTTTCTACCTTGTGCTTGATCACTTGCCATGATTGGTGTACTATGAGACCTGATCGATAACCATTGGCGCTACCAAAAAGGAACCAGTTCAACAGGTCTTGAATGAATTTTCGTGGTCGAACCACTATTGAATTATCAAGTTCAAGAAATATGGCTAAAATACTAAAGCAGTAAATACTGTTGGGTGTATGTTAATTTATCGCAGACACTGATTTAAGCAAATCTACAAGTCTGTGTGATTCGTCAAGACCAAGTTTACGACGGTATAATAGACCCCGATTTCGAATCATTTGAACAGGAGCTCAAAACCATATGTTGTCCAAAACAACAATGGTTCTGATAATCAATGAAACTAATCAACTCAACCTATGACCATCATTTGTACCATCATTTGTACCATCATTTGTACCATCAATTGATCTCATAAAGGAGCACTTAGGTTTCAATAATCAATTAAACCAATCAACTCAACCTCTATGAGCACTTACTACCATCATTTTTATCGGAGACTTCTTCCGAT
>VSDK01009952.1:378201-403504 GCA_009767595.1 Symbiodinium kawagutii
CTGGATACGATCCCCCTGCCACGCCAACAGTCCAGGCCTGGTGCCGTAACAGGGGTGGTCCATGGTGGCCCTAGTTGCTGGGAATTGACATGTTTAGGTGGTTGATTTATAGCTGAATATTCATGTTTAGGTGTGTTGCTAGTAAATCATGTTTCTCAAAATGGCTGTTTTATTGCTATAAAAGGGTTAGTTTATTACTATAAATGGTTGCTTTCTTGAAATGGTGGACCTCCAATATAGCTGGTTTAGTGCTATGAATGACCAATGACTGGGATGATTTGGGGTCCCCCTTATTTTGAGAAACCGCCATATGGTGGTTTCTTAGCATGGGGGACCCAAAAAATGATTGGTTTATTGCTAGCATATGTTTCATTTCGGATGGTAATTGGGGTCTCTCAAAATATTCAACCAAATGTTCATTACTATTAATGGTTACTGTAATATTGGATGATTTGGGGGTACCCTTATTTTAAGAAACCACCATACCCTGTTGTAGTTGTATTCTTTCTGGCATCCATCAGAAAATCAACCATGGAAACCTTGGTGACATTGGTAAGAATTCTGTAAATCGATTAAGATATATTGTATATTGTATCATTGTATATATATGAGTGTTTCTCAAAATGGGGATACCCCCAAATCATTTTTCAGGTCCCCCATTTCGAGAAACCCCCATATGTGCCTATTTCTTCCGGCTTGATTCATGGGCACCCTTCGAAACCCATGTAGTCAATATTTGGTGGTTGGGTTGTCCACAAATGGGTGTTTCTCAAAATAGGGGTACCCCTCAATCATCTTCTATTAGTTATTTACAGCAATAAACCAACCATAACTTTGGGGTCCCCTATTTTGAGAAACCACCAAATAGTGCGTATGCTTTTCTAGTGGAGGTGTTAGAGATGACCACGATTGGCTTGGGGACATCTCTGTGAACAGACCTCCCCAGAAAGCCTATGTTGGCACATACTTGACAGAACCATTTTGGGGTATACTACGTTGGGCACCGGCGCAAAACCAGCAAGCTTGGGTGGTAGGAAATTCACCATAACTGGGGTATATCTTAGGTGGAACGTGGGATGGGGGGTGAGGGTTCATTCCCCGAAAAGCTCCCTGGGATCCAGCACCGTAAGGTCAAGACTGCAAGTGACGGTAAGCGATCAGCTGCTTTTGTCGAGCGCAGGCTACGCCAAGTCTTGAGCCTGCACCACCCATGGCTTGTTCCGGAACCTGACCCGGCACCTCCACAACCCTCCTGCAGACCGCCGGAAGCTCCCGGAAACCTCCTGGAAAACTCCCGGAAACCTCCCGGAAACCTGCCCGGAAACCCGCCCGGAACCCTCCGGAATAGTCACATTTCCTTGCGCCTGCCACGACGAAATACCGCGGGGTCGCGTTCGACCCTACCCACACATAAGAGGGGTCACATTCGACCCTACCGGAACCTCAGGATAGACAGAGGTAGGGTCAAATGCGACCCCGGGAGGTAGGGTCAAATGCGACCCCTGTTCCAGCTTGGGTGGTAGGAAATTCACCATAAGTGGGGTATATCTTGGTTGATGATGGGTATAGTCAGTATAATATGTACTTATACCATTCACTAGTACTGCTGATGGTGGCTCAAGACTCTTCACTTGTCCGTCATCACTGGCTGTGGTAAAAGTTCGTCATCATCAACAATGTCACCGTTGAAATCGAAGACAGTGATCAAATGTGATCGATAACCAATGCAACCAAATACTGTAGATCTGAACTTGTTCAATCGATTCTTGGTATTCAAGTCCTGAAGCGGCGCTTAGACTCCTCTAGCTTTCATCGCAGCGCTATTTCTCGGTACAGGAGCATCGATTTCATATCACGAGCACTCCGTCGTGTTCACCAGGGAACAAAAAGAACACACAATTCCACAGGTGCTGCGTTCAATCATCACCACTTTTTCTATAGCTGTGTCCATCTTTCAGGTGATGATCATTAACCATTGTTTTCCCTATGTTTGTTGTTTATCATTGCCCATTAGTGGTGATGCCATCATCCCAAAATGATTCCTTAAAACCACTGGAAAACCACCGAGCGGTCGCTGAGGTATTGACGCGGTCTTCTTCAAAACATACTCAGGCCTCAAACTGTATGCTGCCATGGCAAAACTTCCAAGCACTTCAAGGTGTGGACGAGTTAGGGGGTACCCCCACTTGAATATTCAGGTTTTTCTGTGGTTTTCCATGGTTTTCACTTGGGTTTTCCATTGCGTTTTCCATTGGGTTTTCCATTGGGTTTTCCAACAAAGCATGAGGATTCGAATCGAATGGGTTGGTTTTTCTAGGTGCGAACATCCTTTCGCACAAATTCAGCCAGGGCTCGGCATGGAGACATTGAACACCCCAGGCCTCACAGCCACGTCGCTGGGGGGTGCCATCTCCACACACGCGAGCAGCGCAAGCAGCAAGGAGTTGTGGCGAGCAGCTGAGTCCAGGACATGGTGTAGGGCACTAGCTTTGGTCCTTCAAAAAGACCAAAAACTGCCTCAAGCAATGCGTATATCAAAGCTTTGCATTGTCAGTTGATCATCCTGGGATTGCCACGTCACAAATCAGCAACCTCACCCTCTCTGACAAATGCTACCATGTGTCAAGGCCTTCGTTTCTATTCGAAGCATTTCAGCATTTCACTTGCAGCGCTACTAGGAAACTTTACTATTGTTCACGCAGGCGTATCGTCTGCGCCTTGCAGACTTTTTTGATCTCGGTTCTTCTCCGCGGCCTTTGAGGTCTGTGAAACAGAAATGCTCTACATCATAGCTGAAGGACTGACACTCCGGCTGCGATGTCTGTTCAAAAGTCCGTTTTGAAGCCTACAGTCACTACATTAGGTGGTTAAGACTTTGAATTCTGTCAATTCTGCTGCTTGGAATAGTCTGGAGCCAATACATAGATCACCTTTTCTTGTGTTGATCAAGATATATCAAGATAGAAAACAGAAAGCAGAGCCAGTAGGGCTGCAAAGCAACACCAATCGTGAAGCCTGTGTTCAAAGAATTCTTCCCGGCCACTTTACGAGCCCAGGACGGCACTAGGCAATTCTATGCTGATGCTAAAAGATTGATTCTCAGCAGAGCTTCACCCAGAAAGTGACCCAACTCTGAGCTTTGACAATGGATCTGCTTTAAAAGCGGGCCCTGCAATGAGAATCAAAGGTAAGTCACTGGCAAATCCAAGTTTGATGCAGCAATGCTGGAACATGGAGGTTCCGGTCATGCGCACACAACCTTGAAAAGTGCTTGACACAAGAATCGGCCAGGCAAAGGCAAGGCCTGCAATGGCAAACCACTTTCTCAAAAAGCCAGCCATATCAAGCAGCAATTCATCGGATGAAAGCCGAACGCGATCTCTTGGGGATCGATTTGGAAAATGGGGTGAAGAAGGGCTATGCGGAGCGCCGCTCCAGATGGTCTTTGCCAGCCCAATGACATCCAAGTCCAAAAGGATGTTACGATTGTCTTCTCAAGGTGGTGCTGTCCTCGTGAGCCTCAAAGCGTTGTACGAGTTGTAAGGGTACTTTGCGCGAAGAAGCATCATTTGGGGGTTTCTCAAAGTAGAGGTACACCCAAATCATCCAATATCAACCCCTTATAGTACTAAACCAACCATTTTGGGGGTTCCCAGTTTATTGAGAAAGCCTCATGTAATGAGTAAAGCGGCACATCAAGCAATGTTTGATGCAGCCAGGTGACTCATAGTCCTGAAGCATATCACAAATCACTGAAGACCTGTTGGCAGCTGTCATCAAGGCCCAAAGCATAAGTGTAAGCAGCAACCAACAGGTCTTGAGGGTACCAACCTGGAAACTCAACCTGCTACACACAAACCATCCCAACACCTGTGGTCATTTTGTGATCACAAGTGTTGGGGGCACACGTGCACACATGCGTATACCGTTTCACATCATTTCACCCCATTTTTTTCGCAGCAAAAAGTCCAACAGCCGGGACTTCGCTGCTGACAGCAGGTGCACACAAGCGAGGCCCCAAATTGCGCCCCCGCGTCGCGATTCGGAATTCCAAGGAAACGAAGCTTACCACGCGACGCAAAGACGCAGACACTGGTGACATAAGTATCATTAAATTCATCAATCTCTATGGCATCTTTCCTGGGGTGTTAAAGAACCACGTTGGTCGGAGGACCAATCGAAGAACAACCTGTTGTTGCTTTCCAAGCAGTGCTCGAGCCTCTGCTTGGACTGTGCGTAGTCCAAAGGCGTCATGCCTCCAGAATTCTTTTTCAGCGGATCCTTGTCAAAGGTCGCACATGTCCAAGCGACAATGGCACCAAATTGAAACACTCCTCTCCCGAATGTAAAATCTGGAGAAGTGCTATGCAACACAATCTGAGAATGTAAAATGTAAGATCATGTAAGATCCACATGTAAGATCCATGTTAAGAAATTGCAACACAATCTGCGAATGCTCAACATGGGGACGCTGAAAATTTTATGCATCTCATCTGAGAGCGCACCAAGAAACAGCTTTCAGTTCCAGTAACATCTTCACCATCTCGGTGTTGTTCCTTGCGCACGGGGGGGGGGGCGGGGGAATCGAAGTAGTCCATCTAAACATATCTAAACACAAAATTACGGTCATCTTTGTCGGAAACGACCAGATTCTGGAGGTACAACATCCATGGACCATGCAAACTGAATACATCTCTGGTTGGTTGTTACAAGCCAGAATGCGCTCGTTAATAAACAAATGCATCCCAAAGTCATTGGGAAAATTAAAGAAGTCAATCGAACCACCAACCAGTGTTTAGAATTCAGATTGATATGATCCTTGTTTGCTTATTACAGAAAGGAAATAATATGGATGTCTTAAATGCATTGAATTGCTTATGAAGCACTAATAACCCTCCTAATCCATGATTAATTCATCTTTATCAAACTATCAAGCCGTCAAAAAGAGACTCGTCTGCCAAGAAGCTCTCGAACAGCTGCATGCAAAGGATAGTATGCCCTGCGACGAAGGCCACCCCGAAAAAACACGAGTCGTGACAGCGGCTTGTTGTTGTGAAAATCGAATAAGATTGATGAATGGTTGAATCAATGGTTGAATCAATGATATTAATGGTTGAATTGATGGTTGAATTAATGGTTGAATCAATGGTTGAATTAATGGTTGAATTGATGGTTGAATTAATGGTTGATGAATGAATGAATCCGTTATGGACTTGGGAGAACAGCTTATTCAACATGGATGGGTTCAATGTTGGGATGGAGAAGGCAATGCAAAGTCCCAGAAATAGCGGGCCATCGAGGCAGGGCTCAGCGGGCCTTCCAAGGAACCATCTCTCTGCATTCACGTTCGAGAATCCTGAGAGGTGGAACGGGCTCCACTTGTGTACAACTCATTAAACAAGGTGGGCCCCCCTAGTTATAACTTGGTCTATAAGGCCATTTAAACAAGTTCCCTCCAGCCTTAACGTTCGCCCCACCACATAAAGCGCCACTGCAATGGAGCATGTTGTACAAGGTCGAGACGGCTTGGACAAGATGCGAAAACACTGGCTATACGCAGTGATTTATGGTTTAGGGTTTTAGGGTTTTGGTTTTAGGGTTTTAGGGTTTGAGGTTTAGGGTTTGATAACTCAGAAGTCAAAAAACAATGGCCCTGTGCAGGAATTTGAGCGTCGGGAAATGTTCTCAGACCCATGCGGGGCAAACCCTAAGGCTCGGGCGAACAAGTTTAATCAATTTCATCTACCATTACTGGTAGTCACCCTATAGTTACATTTCAACTTGTAGCTGGTTGGGGGGCCCACCTTGAATTCAATGCCCGGAACTGTCTTTCAATGAAGGACTTCCTCATGAAACAATCGCTGGATATGCCAGGATCCCTGAACCAACAAGCTCTCGATTTGTGCGTCTCTCACTGAGGCAAGAAACGGTTTTGCTGCAGCCAAGTGAATACCTTTCTATGTGCCTCAGGGCAGGCAGTGACTAGACTCCTTTGAGTCAAGAGTCTTGGGTGTTGCAAAATGTTGCAAACTCTTCTCTGGAGCTACCTTTGCGGAATGGGGGGTGACCCCAAAATTCCAAAGAGCAATCTCTATAGAGAATTAGCCAATTTTGGGTTACACATCATTGGCACCGACAAAAACACTTGCAACACGGCAATGAAGCCAGCGACGAGCCTTGTTTCTTGCCACAATTTCATCCATTTCCTCTCCTCAGACACTGCGGGGTGCTGCGGTGCAGAACCGAAGTGTCACAGCTGCAACACGGACGACGCAGCGACACGCTGGGCTCTGACGCGACGCCAAGGATCGTTTCAACTTGCGCTGTCCAGAACCAAAGCGAACCCCCGGGGTACTACAGCCAGGTGGAGCTGTTTGCACCTCACCGAAGTCAGCTGCACCGGGGCAGTTCCCGGTCACCCATGGGGCTGGGGTGCACCTGCTGCAAGGACTGCACCTGGTGCACTGCAAGGTGGAAGTATCCAGGATAATCTGAGTCTCTTGATTTTTTCAGAGTTGTCAAAGTCATATCGTCAGAGCTAGTTGCAGAATAGATAAATTGGAACCCCGACAAAGCCCGTTCACTCTCCAGGAAATTTCCAAACAAAGCGTGACTATTGAGGGAAAGAGAGGCTGAACAATTTGAATCAAACTCCGAACAGGCAAGCAAATCACTTTCGCATCACATCCAAGTTAATCTTACCCAACCAAGGTCTACGGAGACTCATGAGAAACATCCATTTGTGATGAGAATCATGTATGGACAGAAAGCACGAATGGGATCATGCATCCGACTGGACTTAAAAGGTCACCCAGCTGCATGGTTCAGGATTCCCATGGGTCAAGCAAGGGGCTACACATGATTCATCAGGAGTGTTTTTTTCAAAATTAATCACTGCTGATTCATCACTAGGAATTATGTGTAGTTCATAATTTCCTCGCTGCTTTACTGGAGTCGTCTAACAATGATTTTGAACATCAACTGACCCAAACAATTCTGATCTTGAGGACAAACAATCATTGGGCGAATGAGGACATGACGGTGCAATGGGATCTCCATGATTTTTGCTTCACCGGTTACGCCGGTTACGCCGGAGTCACGGAATAGGAGGTGCAACCACTGCCGAATTGGTCTCGCCGTGGTGGCAATGCCTGTCGGTGAGTCCACAGTGGCGCGAGAGAAGTGCGCATGGAAGCTCTGAAACTATACAAATGGTGATTGGTTAACGGTGATTGGTTAACTGTTAATGGTGATTGGTTAACTAATGATATTGACGTAGTTAACTACTACTTGGGCGCAAACTTTGTATGGTTTTGGTATCTTTGAGTGAGCAGGATGATGGGCATTGATTTGCTTTCAAGTGATTCATAGTCCTTTCTGCAAAGATCCCATACTCAATGAGCCCAAATATCCTTTTCGGTAAAGGAGCTTGCCACCAAGATGCGAACATGCCAGCACCGCTGATGCCGCTGCTGAAAGAAAAGTTTGCACGAGCGGGACTCGGTGGGAGACATTTCACCGTGGTGGCAAGGCATGAAGTTGAATGTATGCAGTACATTGAATTTATATAGTCAGGTAGTATCTAGGTGGTATCAAGGTAGTATATGGATGGTACAGTAGTAAAATAGGCACAGTTTGTTGAAAGGACATACATAAACAAATGTAAAGAATGAAACAGACCTTGGTCAGATCGTCTGAAAACAATATTCATGGTTGTCAATGCTCGAAATAGGATTTAAACACAAACCGGAGCTTCAAATGCTACGTAAAGTAGAATGCAAGAATTGCTTCCTTCGCGTAATCCCTACCCTGGCATATCACTCTCACATAGCTTCTGGCATTCTATCCTGCGGCATACATTCTGACATTCTTTTGGACATATAGACAGTGTGACATTCTTTCTGGCATTACATCCAGCAGATTTCTTATTCTGACATGCTAGGGTTCAGGGAGTCCAGCAGTTCGTCTGACTGCTGCCCTTCAAGCTAGATGTTTGGGGTTTTGAAGCTGGACTTGCATTCCGTTTAGGCCTTCTGCTGCATGTCTAGAACGGAACACGAAGAAATCAGCAAAGTCCGGACATGAACAACGCTCTTAAGTGCTGGAAAAATCGTACTGTGGTCAAGAACTTTACCACAATTCGGTCTGTTTTGATCAAAACGGTAGTGTAGTATCTGGAACGATCATTTTTCATCGGCATTAGTATCAATAAGTTATGTAAATAAGTATTGTTAATCAGCAACCACTACTAAGCGGGTGGGTATCATCTATTAAAATGCCGGGTGGCTCCACGGGTTGACTGGAGCTCTCCACAAATAATGCATTGGAAGATGATGGTCAGTTCACTATTGTCAAGAATTGTGAATTGGATTGAATTGGTTAGACATGTTGCAGTAATGGATGATATAGCGATCAATGGTTAATAGATGTGCATAGTGGTTTATATCATTGAATATTGTATTCAATTGCGGATGGTTACTGTAATCTGGGGGTAAGAATGGCAGCTCAAAAAGCAGGAAGCCTGCGGGCATTGCAACTTGGGAACTGAGGCGTGAAGGTGCACGTGGTCGAAGTGGATGGACTGGCACTCGTGGCCGGAGGCTCAGAGGAAGATCCCTCCTGGTCTTGATGGGTACCAGATTCTCCATCCGCATGCCTGGCAGAATGTTGCATCAACTTCGGATCATATCAACACGGGTGGATCAACCTGGAGCCTTGTTACCTGAAAGGCAATGACTTGTTGAGGGGTGAACAAGAACCAAAGACGTTTGAGGAGAGTATTGGGAATCGAGTTTCGTTTTAGAATTTATTCCTTGGGGCTTGACATCGGTACAATCATCTTGAGAACAAGCTGCTGGCGCTCCAAAAAAACGAAACATCTCAGAACCTGTGGCTGAAATCTCAGATCCTCCACCCAAATGATGGTTTCTCAAAATAGGGCCCACAAATCATCCAATATTAACCATTTATAGCAATAAACCAACCATTTTTGGGGTCCCCTATTTTGAGAAACCACCAAATATCTCTCACCCACGGAGGTTGTTCCCTTGGCCACGCTCTCAACGGCGGCCGAGGTGCGTTCGGGAGGTGGGCGAGTCGCGCTCAGATTCTTCATCCACGCGGGCCACGGCTGAGACGCAGCAGGTGCGTGGGGAGACAAATGATTGCGAAGATTAATCGATGATTACAATCATTCATGATTAATTGATGATTAAGTGATGATAACAATACACTAATAGTATTAACAATAGTTTGATTCATTGATGATTCACGATGGTTTACAGTGATTGAGGATGATTCGTGGTGATAGTGGCTTTAGAATTTGCGATTCATAGTGGTTAATCTAAATGTGGTGTATAATGATTAACAGAGACCAACAACTCAGTGCAAGAGCTGATGATACAAGGTGGGTCACAAACAGCGCATGAGCTGCTGGATGCAAAGTGTGAAATCGAACATGAACATGGCGGTTGCTCAAAATTAGGGTACCCCCAAATGATCCAGTTTATAAACATTTGTAAACCATTCATGACAATAAACCAACCATTTTGAGGGTCCCCTATTTTGAGAACCCCCCACATGACTGTGCACAATTGGACCAAGACACCCCAATCACGGCCATCTGTCCAGCCAGTGCCTTCAGAGGCCGAGATGATGTCTGGATCCACCAAAGGAGACTCAGTTTAAGCCTGTTTGGTTGATGGTCTGATAGTTGGTTACCAACCTATTCGTTGCGGATCGGGTTGCCCAAAATATCTGTTGGGGCTTGACGGGCTTGAAATATCTCTAACAATGTAGTTGGTTGTTCAAATAATTGAAACTAACCAACTATAGATAAATATCATTGACATGATGGATAGAAAATAGGTAACCAATATGGTTGGTTGTTCAATTGATAGTACGGTATAAGTTCATATAATTTCAACAATTAGTTTGTTGTTCAAATCATGTTGGCTGATAGAAAAAGAGGCAACCAACTAGCCAACCAGCCAGTCTCCCGACCAGCGATCAACGAATCTGCGTCAACCAGACAGCACTGTGCTGACACGACCAAGGCCGCCACTAATTTCGTGTATGTCCTTGTCAACCGGGCTGGGAGTGCCTCAGTCCAGACACATTTAGGAAATGTGTATATGGACATGTCATGTTGCATTAATGTAACATGGTGAACCATTAATGATAGGGAGATGATTAACCATTCAGTTGACCTGATTTGGTGAAGAATACGGGATGATTGGCAACAATAGCAGGGGATATACAAACCAAATATGTATGGACAACTGAGTAGAATTGCATTTACATAGTCGCCTAGATGTTTCGGCACGAGCACATGTACATACATGCATATATTATGTGCATGCAGAATTAGTATATGTGATCATAATATAAGTACAGTCGAAGGAAGTTTGGAAATCCAACCTCCCACTTACGGAGAGTTGCAGCAGGTAGTCCAGACGAAGAGATGGCAAGGGAGATGGCAGGTACGCGCATGACAGACAGGAATCCCAGGAAATGTTGTGTGGTTGAATGGTAGACGGCTGGCTCGCCAGACCCATGGATAGGTCTCTAGCTAGACAGATAGATAAATAGTCAGATAGTTTGGTAAACAGGTAGCCGGGTAGATAGATAGACAGAGAGTTGGATGGATAGAGAGGTAGAAAATAGATACGTCGGTAGAATTCGGTAGACGGATAGACAAATAGATACAGACTCAGACCAACAAAGAAACAAACAAACAAATTACGGCCGCTTGTTGCTCTTGCGCTCTGTCATCCATTCATCGCAACCGGTAACCAGGACCCCTCTCTTACAGGCTTCCTATTGTGGAAAAGTCTGCCACCACCTCGTGCGACTACTGGTGTGTATGATGTATACTGTGCACTGATTGGAATCTCTACTTCATCATTGGATTCATTCCTGAACCAAGTTCCTGCCCTGGGGCAATAAAATATGATTTTCTTGCAGCATCTATGAGCATTTGCATACGGCACCTAACTTCCCCTAAATGACCAATTCACATGGTTGGAATTGACCCACAGCCAGTTCGGTTGCTTCATCCTCTTTGTTCTCTTAGACAGACTTACCTTGTTGTAGCATAGCAGCTTTTTCATGAGCATAGCAGTGTCGCTGACGTTTGAAAAAGAAATCCTCAAATGAGCTTACATGGGACATCATGGGACATGGCTCCTGTTTTGGGGAAAGGATCAAAACCGAAATGAAAATAGCTGTTTTTGTAGTAAAAATTCTCCGAGCATCTCAGGAAGGGCTGAGTTGCGGATCAATTGTAGGGGGACAATCATTGATTTGATTCATGATTAAAATGATCCTCAAATTGAGGACTGTAAACCCACAGCCACCATCATTGATGAATCATTTTGTTGATCGATCAACAAATGTTCAACCTGTATCATGCTCCCCAGTAAGTAAATTGGTTACGACTCCCAGCTATGAATCCATTTCACTAAGTGAAATCATGTGAGTTACAGTAGTAAACTCCCCAGTTTCACCCCGTTAAACGCTGGTTTTTCAATCGTCAAATCATGTTAAACCGACCAACTGGGAGCATGCCGAGCTATGCCGAGCTATGCCGAGCTGCGCGAGGCAACTGGGCTTAGTGCCAGCCTGAGCTAGCCGGGAGGGAGCTCTTCAATAGTGATATATCGATTGAATTTATAGATGTTAAGAGATATGTTAATAGATTTTAGTAGATTCAATTGTATGAAGTTGTGGATGGTAATAGATGTCGTCAATAGTGTTTGTTACAAATAGTGTTGTAGATTGTGTGGTATAGAATTTATCATGTTGATAGATGTTAAACATAGTGGTTAGTAAATGATGATAGTTTCAATATGATCATGATTGATCTGCCAATGTTTCATGGTCAATGGTGGAGATATAGGGAACAAAATCCAGCAATTGTTTGATGACTTACCCACGGTGATGTTCCACTGACAGCTTCATCCACCAGATTATATATTTCGGACCTCTTGCACTCTGCCAGATTCATCATGGTCATCATAGTCGTCATCTTCAGCGTCCTCTCCATCTTCATCATTCCAACCAATATGTCTTGGTTACATCCTTGCTTTTGTTCATTCTTCAGAGTTGCAAACAACCATCATTAATCAAGATCAACCAACATCAATCATCATCAAGAACCATGAGCCATCATTAGCCATCACCATCATGGGGACTCCAATCTGACCGCAGGGCCGGCAGTTGCTAGGCATCGGGCTGCTTGCGGAAGACTCCATCCAGCATTGGTGGCTGATTCGTTGGTTGAGTAGACGAAGCTGCTGGACCTTCAAGGTCACAGGGGAGCCCAGTTCCCAGGTCCCCTCCGAAATCTTCACCAGGAGTATATGGTGGTTTCTCAAAATATATGGGCCTGTGGGTAACCTCCAATCATGCACTTGATTAACTAATTACAACAATAAACCATCCATTTTTTGGGGGGCCCTATTTTGAGAACCTCCCCCATATAGTGATCATCAGGTTGGAATTCATCAGTAGCCAATGCTAATAGTGTTCATCAGTCTTCACAAATTAATATGGAAATGATCAATAGTAAGGACGATATGTATTGATTAATAGTGATGATTATGATGATCGATATGAATCTAAATGATAGCCGCCAATAGTAAGGATTGAACATGATCGAGAATATGGTTCAATACTTGCTAAGCATAGTTGACCATGGCTTATGATGGTCGATGATGGATGATAATGGATGATGATGATGATGATGATGATGATGATGATGATGATGATGATGATGATGATGATGATGATGATGATTGTAATGTTCCACAATGGTCACGACTGTATACTAAAGTCTTATGATATGGCTGCAGAAGGGTCAATGACAATTCATAGAGATAAATATGATGGACAAGGGAAATGACGGTCTCATGATGGCTGTAACAAGAGCTAATAATGGTTGGCTATTGATGGTCAATACTGGTGGCTAAGACAAGAATGGTCAAGCATGCTCTAACAATGACTAACGAGAGACGATATCAATGGCTCCTCCTATGTTTGATGGTAAATGATGAGCTGTGCTGAAAAGTTGTGGTGAAACTATGGCTGGTTCATTGAGATTAGGGTCTATCATTAGCCATCATCAACTTGAACATGTATTGACAATTAACCATCTTAGATTGAACATCTATCAACAATTAACCAACTTAGATTCAACATCTACCAACAATCAACCAACTTGTTCATCTAGATTGGGCTCTATTTGAAATTCATTGACCAAGTAAGTTTACGGCCATCCAATCATTGCTGTCAGGGCGAAGGACTTCCTCCACCAGGCATCGTCACCCACGCGAGGTTGCAACCACGGTGGCCACACGAGTGGTGAAATCACGTGGTGGATGAGTTAGTTTTTAACAATGGTGGCTAAGTTTCATCACTTTGCTTGTTGACTTGTGGCGGATGATTTGCAAATGGCATGCAAGCCTTAAACAAGGCAACAAAGTGAACAAAGAATGATTCATGGTGGTTTGATAGTGGTTCGTGGGACGTCATTGCCAAGACCAATAGTGCTCATAACAGGACTACGTCTTGTGACGATAATACACCGTTGTCATTTGTTGCTACTCTACCATCAGAACTTGAACATCTTAAGGTCAAAATGTTCACCCGAGCGTTTCCCTACGGAAGTGACGTTTCAGCGGTCATCATGATGACCAACTGATGTGAAGCTCTCTATACATACCTGAAGGTTCATACCCGTCGGTTGCTTGTAACCTTTCTTGGCTCCGGGGGGATCAGATTAATCACTTGTGCAGCAACCTGGATTAGAATAATTAGCCTTACTGACTAGGATATCCCAATGAAGTGCGGGCTAGTATCACTTGTTTAAATTGACCACCCCATGACGATTCCAGATCAATATTTCCCTAGCAGTTGAAATTGCAATGTCAATCATACATTCCATCTTGCTTGTCGGGATGAGTTTGGGTGGTGAATTGCTTTGTAAATAGGGCAACTACCCAAAAAAGGCCAATATGGCCTTGTCATGCCTTGTCCATAAATAGCTCTTACCCCTAAAAGTGGTGAGGTTCCCTTTGGCTATTGGTTGTCCAACCAACCCATTTTTCAGAAACATAACAGCTGCGAAAATGGCTGGTGAACCCTTTGTGTCAGCTGCCTGGTAACTATGGGAACATTCGGGCATCATGAATACATAGTCAGGATTGAAAACAAAGAACCAAAAACATATTGATAGTTTCAATACCATGAAGGTCGCGTACGCCGTTGAATGGCTTCTATTCACATTGGCCAGTCATGAAGAACTCGACACAATCTACTGCCCAGAATAAACGATGGCTAATTATCTAATAGATTGCAAATGGAATGGATTTATTAAGATTCGAGAATGAAATCCAATGAATATAAATTCACCAATCTAAAATCTACTCGTGAAATGAATGACTTCGAGAATGCATAGCAATGTGCCCCAGTGACCCGTCATCCGGTTCCCAACACTCGGGTGGACCCTGGCCGGTCCCTGGCCTGCAATTTGTTGCTGCGTACCACGCACCATCCCTGCGGCAGCAAGAAGGGCTTGAGGCTCAAGTGAGATGAGAATATACATTGGTATTGGATCGGTATCCTCTATTGGTTTAGTGTCCCCTAGTATCAGTATATCAATAGGGGATCTTGAGTGTTCATATATACTTCAACCAATATATGTATACGTCGAGCTACTGAATCCATCTGCTTTGGTTCCATCAATTCTCTGATTTCGCATCTTACAATTTCGATGAGATTTACATCCATCAGCTTAGCATAGATGATAAAACCCCCTCAAGAAGCTGGCTGGAAATGGTTGAGCGGATAGCGACAAGATGACCCATCGAGGTATAACCACAAGCAACAGTTGTATGTATATACATGCATATACACACATATATATATATATTAATACATGACTGTATCCACACCCCAGCAACAATTGTGGTGATGTCTTCAACGCTAAGGGCAACCAACCATCACTGGGCAACAGTACGACGACCGACTTTCGCTCCTGCAAAGCAAGCTGCAGCGTTCGGGGACAAGCCGCCAGAGGGGGAGGTTGCTGCGACGCGAGCCCTTAGGATTGAGTGACGGGTCATGAGCTGAAATGGATTTCTGTGGTTGGTATAGTGGTTCATATTGAGGTTTGCTCATAGGCTGTAGAATTGAGTTTAACAATTCTTAAGAGTTTATTGGATTCTTATTGGATGTTTATTATTGGTTGTAGCTGATAATGGCTACCACTATATCAGCCATCATTGCCATGGATGATTCATTGGTTGTAGCTGATAATGGCTGATATCGTGGTTCAGTTCAGCAACTATTCAGCTGGCAACCAACGTGGGGGCATCAGTGAGACCTTTCCGCTGTGGAGAAAGGTGGTATCCTAGGTGATCCTGGGCAAATCTTGCTGAGTGAATTCAGTGGGATATCCTAGGGCCAACGGTAAAATCCAGTGATGATCACTGACAAGCACCTCATTGTACCATTTTTCGGATGACCCTTTTTTTAATGGAATTCAATGGGACAACCATCCAGCCAAAAAAGGACTTAGCATGTCACACTTTTCCTCCGGGTCACTTGGACCGGGGGCAGGTCGGCTCCGGCTGGTCTGTGATCAACTTCATGATCTTCACAAAACAACAAATTGACCATCAACGATCGAATATTGATAACAATAAAATGATAAGCAAATAGCAACCAAGCCAGTTGACTATGGTATATACTATAGTTATCTCAGTTATATCTACCATCACTGGTAGTTACCCTAGTTGTAAACCAACTCAGCATACCACCACTGAGGACAGAACAACCATTGCGTCTGACTTTGCATCTGAAGGCGATGCTTACCTGCGGTGGCAAATGGATTGCGCGAAGTAAGCAGAATCCAGGTGTCCCTACAAGGTGGCCCCCGCAGTTATAACTTGGTTGATAAGGCCATTTAACTATAGTTATATCTACCACAACTGGTAGTTGCCCTGGTTGTAAGCCAACTTATAGCCGGTTAGGGGCCCACCTTGTACATGTGACTCAGCGAATTTGGTGCCAGAACAAGGGTTGTAATAAGAAACAGCTGGGATGCGACTGCCGGACACCTGTGAAGCTTGGCATGCGACAGGACGCCCCATGACACGCATTTCTTATGTCCACCAAGGAAGGGAAGCTCACCTAGCTGTCCTGCTTGAGATGTTACGTAGGCCACTTCATCATGTACATACTCCGCATACTCAATTTACTCCTGAAAAGGTTTTAAGAAGACATCGACTATACTGGCTAGGGATGAAAACAAGTCCCAACTTGTGGGTAACCACAGCAGCGTACAAATCCAGTCTGAGCCTCTCTTGGGCAGGCCTTTCTGTTCGCAGATCCTCGGATTTGATGCCAGGAAACACTTGAGAATCGATAAAACTTGAAACTGGTCCAACCCTGGTGAATAATACATTTATACTGGAAATAATAATGATTGCCTACGGTGCATGAAGATCAATGATGTCTACTTTAATCATTTTGAATCAAAGTCAACAGAAAGAAAATTGCCACCCATTTCAAGAGCAAATCCGGTGGTCAGCAACCATCACTCGTCTTCCATTAGATTCACAGGTCAGAGAAGGTTTCAACCTTGCTGAAATCAGTGGAATGCGGCAGGCTTGACAACACTCTGAAAGCAAACAAACCAAAAGAACATTGGTAGATGAGTAGTTTCCATGCAGTTTCCACAGAGTTTCTGTCTACTTTCCATCCCTGTACTTGACAACTGTGCTTTCCCTCCACTGAATCAGTGTAGTCTCCACGGTTTCACACAGTTTCCATATACCTTCCTAGCCTTGATCCCCCCAACGGTGATCCCCAGTCGTGATCCGTGACCACCAGTTCTCCAGGTGACTGGTCCAGCTTGTTGTCCAGTTTTAAGACATGACCGGGCCTGAGCTTCACTGGCGAAGCTGGCTATGTTTAGCTGGTTGCTCATGATTCATCACCAGGTTGGTTAAAGGAGGTTGAAGGTCGGTTAAAAGGTGGTTGAGGGTGGTTAATCACTGGTTACTCATATTGGTTCAAGGTCGCTTAAAACATGTCAATAACAATAGTCAGTAAATGGTGGATTGTTGCATTGTAAGCTGATAGATCTGCTTGACCTTGAGAAATTGACAGCACACTGGCTATTATGGTTGATCTTCTTCATCAAATTGCATAGAGAAAGATGAATCACCGCACTTGACAATGGGGGATGATCACCAACCTCTGATGATAATTCCTACCATAGTTTTGGTTGTCAAGCCGTTGTCAGCCTATATACATTCTGAATCAATAGATATCGGGGAATTGGGGGTTCTCAAAATAGGTGACCCAAAAAAATGTTTGGTTTGTTACTATACATGGTTAATCTATATAATTATAGATGTAAACAATGGATGATTTGGGGGTACCCCTATTTTGAGAAACCACCATCTCTATGAATCTGTTTCGTCATCCAGATGCGTGACCCAAGCGCATGGTCACAGTCCACATCGCAAGGCAAGCTAAGACTGTGGCAACACACCCATACTGCGCATGTCTTCCTGGCGCTGTCGTCAGACAAAGACAAGGGAGCTAGAAGAACGTCAAGCGAGTGCTGGTTCATGGTTAATATAATACCTAAATGGCTAGTCATACAACCATTTTAGACCTAAATTGGTTATTAACAAATATTAATAAAACCCAAATGGTTTGGTGGATAATTTGGTAGGTTAACCAACTAACAATGGTTAATGGTTAATTGTGAATGGTGAATAAACGAGTGATGACTTGTTTGGTTCCCATTCGCAGATCTTCACAGGGCAGCAAAGGTAATATTGACAAATTTGTGAGGGATCTTGGCTCCAAAAACTCGTGGGAGTAAGTGGAACCTCACCAAAGCGGTTCCACAAAACAGCTGACGTTGCTGACGTTGCTGACACTCCTGGCTCATGGCAAGGACTGTCTCCATATCTTCAAAGCCGTTCATTCGGAAGGCCTCAGAGACACAACACAGTTTGTGCCTCCGCTGACGCACCTTTTCGCGTACCCAGGCCTCTGAGTAGTATCCGAATCCCAAGTCGTTCAGAAAACTCTTCACTTCCTCCGAGAGGGTACCTGAGCGCAGCAACTGTTTCCTGCCAGGACCTGTGCTCAGTAGACTTTTCGCTGTGAAAAACCATGCGCAACAAACACAGAGTCACACACATCAATGACCCGAAACCCAAGTTTCAACATCTATGAAAGCAACAGATTACGGTTGTACCTTCACTGGACAGATTCAGTTGATCCTCGGATGCTTCAGCAAAGGGACAGTGAGATGCAGCCGCCTGGGTAGTGGCTGACGGCGGTGAGTCGTTGGATCAGTTGGACCATTCGCAGCTCTCTTGTCTTCTACCACTTCCGTAACACTTACAGGTCCTTGAATACCACAGTGGTCCATCAAACTTAGTTCCAATGTTTGAGTACATCGCTTTTTCATACCTTTCAGGTGAAATCAGGGCATGGTGACGCGGGCGGGATGTTGTGGTGCCGCTGTCATCAGCAGGGACTCCCCAGGCGCGGCTGGGGCCGCACCTGCATTGTCTGCGCGGCCCCAAGCATTCCAACCATTCCAAGCATTCGCTGCGGACTTCGATTCCGGGGGCTCCTCAGCGGATCCCCAGGACCTCCTGGGACCAGGATCCCTGGGTCAACTTCCAACTCCGAAGATCACAACTCGACTCGAAAACTCACAACTTCTGTTGCGTCAACTTTGGCCCTGGCGCATTCGGGCTGCCGGTTCGAGGTGTGAGTCCTAGATCGCGACTCGCGGCAAGTGTGAAGATTTGTCAAAACGTCCAACTGACTCAAGGACTGAAAAAAACAACAAAGCAATTTTGCTTGCGATGTCTAACTGATGTGTACACCAGAAGAACGTCATACTAGTAGGGAAGATCTCTGGGGTTGCAGATAAGAGCCCCGTCGATATTTCCTGCCTTTGGAACTCACACTCTGGGTCCCCAAAAGGAGTGTGCTGTGCTTGCAAGGTAGTTGCTGCCCTTGCACTTGCTCCAGCAAAGTTGTTTGCGAATTTGCATCATCTGTTCCATTTGGATTTCCTCTTTAGCTGATCACTCCCTTGAGATGCTTCAGTCAGCACCACCGTCTGACTTTGATTGCACAAAATCAGCAATCATTCCGGAATTGCAATTGCGTTCGAAGCTTTATCGCGGCTCCGGTATGCATGGAAACACAATATAATTGATCGGATGTGATCTATTGACAGTTTGCTCACGTCACTCGCGCAATTAGGTATGCTCCCCAATTAGTGACCCAAAATAAGTGCACCATCATCACATCAAGTCACTGCTGCATAACCTTTTTGGTCATCCACGGACTTGGGTGTGCTCAAATCTATTGACGATGTCGACACCAACCTCCACCACCACCACCAACAACAACAACAGCCGACAAATCCACACCAAAAAACAAAACACATTCATAAGCAACAAGCAACAACCAACGATCACCATCACCACCATCACCGTCATCACCGTCATCACCAGCTCCAGTTCAAAACCGCACATCTGCCAAGTGTCTTGGACCGGTGCCCACCATGTACCGCTGGGGTGAGGACGGGTTCACTGGCTGCGCACCAGGTGCCAAGTACCCGCCGTTGTACGTGGGCCCACCGTAGTAGCACGGATGCACCGAAACGGACCGACCCGCCTGCAAGCGCAAGAACCGGAAGATATTCCAAGGTGTCAAGGTGTTTCTGTGCGTGTCTTGGGTTGTCGTTGTTGTTTGTTGCTTGTTGCTATTGCTTTTGTATTCAAGTTAGGGCCAAAGTGACTCGGGTTCTGCGCCACACCTATCCCCAATGAATCCTGGCAGTAGCCTGATGCCACCTGTTCAGGTTTGCGATGATTATTATTGATGATGATGATGATGATGAGGATGAAAATGACTGATGACTATGATATTGATGATGGCAGTGACGGTGATGATTTGGGTGATGGTAATGTGGTGATTACGATGTCGCTACACAGGCAAATGGTTGAACCAAGAACAAAATGACTTTCACCATCATCATCCATCATCAAGTACTAACGTCTATATAATTCAACATCATCGCGAGCCATCAGCCACTCACCCTCAACCTTTGCAACCGCCATCAACCACCATCACAACCCCCCGCAAACCGCCAGTACTAACCGCCATTATCAACCCCTCTCAACCACCATTATCAACCACCGCTAACCAGTGTTAACCACCCTTTAACAAATATCAACCATACCCAAGCACAACCAACCACTGATAAATATATCATATCTTCATATATTTGGGTTGCTTCTCGGTTGCTCTCCCTTTTACCACCCATTTATCAGCCATCTATCAATCAACAATTCTTCGGCGTTATTGAACATATACGATCCACTTATCAACTGAACCAATGCAAACCATTTCTCTTCTATTGTTCGTTCCATTCATTGATGGGAGAACCCGATTTCATGAACCACCCCTGTTTGGTGGTAGATCACCAGCTATTCATGTTGATAATTGGTGGTAATTTCAATATGGATCTCTCAGCAACCACTAGTAATCACTAGAGTTAAACATTCAATGCAAACATCAATCATTTATCTTGATTGAATGATTCAATCCAATATTGATGAACTCCTATTTAATTTACCACTATTAATCATTATCAACCACTATCAACGACCACTATCAACCATTCTAAATGTTCATTTGAAATTCATGAACCACTATTAATTAGGCATGATTTATCCGCCGATCTTCAGCACAAAACTCGTCGGCCGATCACAGCGCTGTGCGCGTGCTGCAGCATAGCTCAAGCGCCTGCATTGGATCACCAGACGGCTTCGTTGGGTCGGGCCTGACGGGCGACGCGACCAAGCGGTTGGGACCCTGGATTCATGAGTTAATTAATGGTGAATGAGCATGAATAAGCATTATCAAGCAGACAAATCATGAATAAACAAAACGGATAATCGATGAAGAACCATTATTAAGCAGTTGATAATCATTGATAAATGGCATTAATACACAGTCAATAACTGTTATTCAGCAGTTGATGATCATTGATGTAATTGATTGATACGGATAACTAATGCTTAACTGCTTGGCAATGGATCATAATGGATAGCAGTGACAAGAATTGCATGAATTTGGTTCTTAATGACTAACGATGATCAAAAATATTCATCGCTGGTTGTCAGATATTGCGAGTCCGATCTGATACTGGTTTCATACTTGATGTTGTTTCAACTCACCCTCTTATGAACCTGCGGTGGCCCCCTGAAAATGTATCGAGTAAGGATCCACCAGGATTGATATTATTGGCAAGGAAATAAGGGGATAGTGACGACGATCAACCATGGCTTGCTGGTCGAGACAGAGCGCTGCTCTGACTGCATTTGAAGATCATCATGCAAATTATTTCACATGGGTATGATATTGATATATCCCTTACATTTCTTGCTGGGTTTACTACAGTACAAGTATGTTTCTAGCTATCTAGTTTACGACAATTCATACAGTATTGATCATATTTGATCAGCTGGTTTTACAAAAACCCTGGGTTGCACGCTCCTTAGTTGTAGCACAGTAGCTCTGAATACCTACAACTATTGCTCCAAAGCTTTCTCCGCCACTGGTCTCTAGTAGATGTCAGGCGATGTCCAGGTTCGCTGATTTTCAGCGCTGGTCCTGTCTACACCACTTGACATTTCGACCACAGAAATGAAACTGAAATCATATGTTCTGTCAAAGAGCAGTACGCGATTGCTCTGTTCGAGCACGCTCAGATCAGACATCCGGCTGTGTATTGAATAAGCAAAACTTTTGCTGCTATGTTTATCACTGGTAACTATGCTAATGATCGCGTAAGCTTTCCGCTCAGAGTGGACACTCCATGTTTGAGACTACTGGTCATGGGCAAACCTACAAGCACCATCAGGGACCAAGTCCAAAAAAAGCGTAAGAACAAACAAGAGTGTTATCTTTTACAATCCAAAGATGACAAAAGCCTATTTTTGACATGGGTTTCTGATCTGAGGATGTATGAGGCTTGTTCACTCTAGTAAAAAATATAGTAGCGCTTCGAAAAAAATGAGGAAGAAGGGTCCAGATCTCAGAAATTAGAGAATGACCGTTTGCTGAGCACATCCTTAACCATTTTCTAAAGGAAATATCAAGGGCCATCATGGTTGCCATCTGGGGAATGCCCGTGCGTTGGCAACCCTGGACAAGCACTCAGCAACCGAATGTAACCCACCACTGTGCGAGCGGCATGTTGCCAGCCATTCCAGGCACCTGGGACGACAAGAACGTAGCTCAGTGGTGACCATGCTGATGGATTCGGATGGATGTAGCTCAATGATCATCAATCTATATGGCTGATCAACAGCCATGGTGATCATCAATGTTGATGGCCATTAGTTCAAAAACGATTGCAGTGGCTGAAAATGACTGATCAACAATAATGGCTACCAATCAGTGTTCATCAGTGTTCATCAGTGATCATCAGTGATCATCAGTGATCATCAACATCAACAGTCATCTTCAGCAGTCTTGTCCCTGCCATGAAAACCGAGAATGCTCATCTTCAGTGGTCGGCACTGAGCTCTAGACATTTTCGGTGGGAATCCATGCACCACCATTGAACCTTGGCAAGTGTTTCACATGCTGACGCAGCTTGCATGTGTGCCAAGCAGGAAAAGTCGTACAGAAGCTGCACCGACACCCCTTCCATGAACTTTTTGAAGTAAACTGGTTTCCGCAAAGGGTTCTTCGAAGTTTGTCAAGTTTAGTTTCAGTGCAGGGCTAGTTCCGGAACACTTTGTCGAAAAAGGGAAAACTTAGACGAAGTTCTTCACTCTGTCGGAATTCCAAGATGTTTTTCTATCCCCACAAATCCATGATGGTTGTTTCATCAAGAACCTCAATATTTGGCAGTGGGTCAAAACCCTGTACCCCTGGTTCCCCATCATTAACCACTGTTTTCCTTTCTTATTGGTGGTCATCCCCCATTATTGCTGGTCAATATTGACCCATAGCCATATTTGTTTAATAGACCCTATGCTAACCCAGCATCGTACGCCCAAAGGAAGTCCCAGGTACCACCACTGAAAATCATTGTTCGTGTACATCCCAAATCATATCATAACATATCCATCATTATCCTTACATATGTTAGTGTATACCCAAAGGTAGGGTATATGGTGGTTTATCAAAACATGGGACCCCCCAAATCATCCACTATTAGTCATTTATAGTCATAAACCAACCATTTTTCGGGTACCCCCATTTTAAGAAACCATCATATCCAGCATCCCGTCTCCTGCCGAAGAACACGTATCCCTGGCTTTGGCCCATTGGAACCGTTTGCACCTGCACCTCAGTGTCCAGCTACCAGTCCAGCAATAGGAGATGAAACATGGCACTAGGATGCAGTTGGTCAAAAAAACATATTCAAATGTGTATGTATGTGAATATAAATATATATGTATATAGGGGATTGTATCTAAATATTTACATATATACCAATGAATGTATATATATATACATATCATTATTCAAGTATAAACAAATATGTGTATATATATATATATACATACAAATACAAATATATGTATAAATAAATACACATATATAGTAGTTATAAGTAGATATGTGTCTTCAAATCAGTCATGTGAGCCCAAAAACATTAGTGGTGCCCGGCTTGCCGCTCTCCCAGCGCTTCCCAGGCACACGAGGGGGAGCCTGAATTTTCACCGGCTGCCTCAGTTCGGCTGTCAGCTGGTTACCCGCAACGGCTGTAGGTCAAATATGGGGGTTCTCAAGGCATGGGGGACCGTAAACATTGTTGGTTTATTACTAGAAGAATTATATGGAGTCAATAAACTGGATGATTTTTTTGACCCCTATGACTTGAGAACCCCCCTATGGTTGGTTAATATATCCTAATATCGTGCGTTTCTCAAGCCATCGGGGACCCCCCAGTCATCATCCTTCACATTAGTTTTTCATAGTAATAAACCAACCTTAACTTTGGGGGTCCCTTCTTTACAGAAACCACTATATAGTGTGTTGAAATATTTCACTAGGGAACCTTTGAGTTAGCCCACTCATTGTTTGTGATCTAGTGAACATTCCCCGAACGAACATGTGTTGAATTGATGTTGATTTTATACGGAGGTTTATCTGCCCGATCTTGGGATTTGGTATCCACTCCCATTTTGTTTCAACACTGTTCGGCACCTGTGGGCTTGATTTAAAGCTGAACTAGCTCTTCATTCACCGCCAACCAATGATGCGTATATGAACTAATTATATGGTTGTGGGTCAATACCCGATACCCTAGATCCGTTGTGGTCATAGTTTGTATTCGCCCATATCCTGTACAACATGGTGGTGGGAGTCGCTTTCCCTAGGGGATCTTTCGACGTGTGGACAACTTGGGCTAACCACCCGACTTGGGATTTGGATCATATGTCCGAGAACTTCTCTTGTTCCAGCCCGAAGAGAGGTACATCATCAACCATCCATCAACTATCCATCAACCATCCATCAACTATCCATCAACCATCCATCAACCATCCGAAAAAAACACATAGAATCCCTTCTCCCTCGGCGTCCTTATGCTTTCCTGTTAGCGATGCCGCCAGGTTTTCCCTCTCGAAGCAACTCCGGCAACTAAGGTCCGGGCGATGCAGAGATTGCCCGGATGGGCAGTTCAGGCATCGCACCGTCCCGGTGAGGGCTGGGGCTGTGCTGGGGACTGATGCTATGGGGATCATCAATCCATGGTACCAGCCATGAAGACCCAAAAAAATGGAGAGGATAAGGGGATGGCAAGCGTGGGGATAAGTCCAAATGGGGATAGAAATCAGCTGTTTCTACTCATTCTCACTGCGAGAGTTCTTGCAAAATCAGCGCTGACAATTCGGCTTGACCCTTTCCTTGAGCAGCTTGCAGAGAAACGCGGGACGGTCAGCAATTGTGGCAGCGAAAGGGGCCCCTTGGTATTCATAGGGAAAGCAGCCATACAAAGATATTCTTTCGAACCCCCAGCCAGGATAATCTATGGACAGCCCCACATGACGGTTTGCCTACCTTAAGTGCAGGTCCACCTTTTGGCAAGCCAGCACTTTGAGCTGCGGATCACTAACAAATTAGTGAGCTGAACTTCAGAGGATCTAGATTTTTGTGCGGAATGCTTACATGGTCTCAACTCATTTAGGTATGGGTCGCAATTTTGGAATAACTTCTTCCTGCT
>VSDK01009952.1:403541-443655 GCA_009767595.1 Symbiodinium kawagutii
ACAAAGGAGGGAAATAAACTTAACATGTCTTGATCCTGAATCTTCCTTTCTGACCCATAATTTTTCAATCATATTCTCCAATCGGACACCTGCAGAATGTCACTGAGCTGCTGACTCTAGCAGGCAATTCCTGGAGACCCGCCGTGGCGAGGGCCGCCTCAGAAACGCTCTGGCGCTTCGCTCGTCACTGGGCAGATTTTATACACAAAGCAGCTTTTGAGAAGCTCACAGAGGGTACCCCCACAAGCCAGAAAACTCGAACCCCCCCAATTAATCATGTTCTGACCCCTGGGTTACACCAACAAAATTAAACAAATGAAATACATTTGACTAATCAAACAAGTTCTAATACTTAAATAGATTGAGTAAATCAAGTATATTGCATGAATTAGATAAACTACAGGAATTGAATCTATTCGATAGATATTAAACAAATTAGGTAAGTTAAATGAATGAGATGAATGAATTACTTAGATTAAGAAGATAAAGCTAATTGATTAAGTTGAGTAGATAATCAAAATTATGTAGATAAACTAGATTTATGATTTCAATTGAATGCATCAAATATATACATATATATCAAATAAACTAGATACATTGAATAGACCAAAGTAATCAAGTCCATTCGATGATTAAATAAATCACATAGATCAAAGGATTTCAACATACGAGATAAATCAATAGACTATAGCCTATAGCAAAAAAACATGGATTGCTGTTGATTTCTGTTCTGTCTAGGGTTCATTGAGGCTTTGTCCTATACCAGACCTTCTAGACCTTGTCAACCTTCTAGGGTGTCTATCAATCCGATGTTGGTCTTGGTTGTTATCGGTTATACGATGGTTTTACGTCAGAATCATAGCAAATATTTGGGCACAAATGGTATGGCAATCTACTCTTTTACCAAGCAAAGTTCTCATCGCCGACCATCAAAACCACAGAGCCGCGCATCTGCAGCCAAATATGCAACTTGATTGACCATCTGAGACATCCAAAACATGAGAACATAGATTATCATATCCTTGAAATGAACGCGTGTCTAAATTCAAGAAATTCCACAAAGAGTCTACTGGTTGGTTCGTCTACTCTATACACTAGCTATTACACATGTTCCCACGCATAGTAGTCCCAACTGTGGTTGGTTAGTATCCCCTCTGGATAGTCTGTTGTTCAGCAATTGTTACCCATAGTAGTCCGTTTGAAATCACTATGGTTAGTTACCCATAGTAGTCCCAACTGTGGTAGACTCTACCGGCGAAATGGGTCACGGTTTCATTCATGGCCTCCCATCGGCTCTCAGGGATTCGGCGGTCCAAGGAGCTTTGAGCGCAAGCTTTCTTCGGCTCAACACGTGTTCCTGCCATCATGGACAGTCATCATGGATCACATGCCTGGTGGTTAAGGCTTCTAGTGATTGAGGACCAGTTGATAATAATGATCAGTTAATAATGACCAGGTGATCATAATGATAAATCATGATAATGATGGCGAACAGTTGATGATGCCGAATCATCGTCAAGAAGTGGTTGACAATGGACTTATGGTACAGTTTTGTACAGTATTGGTGGATGATAGTTAATAATTGGCTAATCATGGTCAATGATGCTTAGTGATGTTAAATGGTGGTGAATGGTGCTTAATGATTGTTAATGATTGTTGACAGTGGCCAATCATGGCTGATGGTCCTTAATAGTCTACCGCGCCAAAAATGGTGAACCGCTAGTGGAAAGTAGAGATGACTACTGATTACTGGGTGGCAGCTCCAAGCTATTCCAGAAGGGTCAAATTAGTTTCGCATTCCAGGGTTGGAAATATCAGATATCTAAAGCCGAAAACTACATCAAACTGAACGACACCTTGTCATTATTCGGTATGGTCATGCCACCATAGGCTATGATTTGATTGGACATGTTGGTTCAACCGTCAATGGCCAAACAAGAAAAAACTGCATTCGTGTTTTCACGCTCCCCGACTCTGAGAAAGTCGTGATCTGTTTCTCTGAAGATCTGTTTATGAATTGGAGATCTCAGCTTCGGCAGAACTATGATCAACCATATGTTGCTTTATCATGTTTTCTTATTCAAAACATGGCATCTACACTTGTGATTGCTGCGGTTTCCGCTGCTGATGGATGTTTTATCATTCGATCAACCATGATGATCAACCCTATGATTTTCGACCGTGACGGTGATCATCAACCGTGATGCACCACTACAAACAACACCTATAACAACTAATTGAGTCACCATCATTAGCAATTGAGGGTTTCTCAAAATAGAGGACCCCCCTAATCATCCCTAGGTAGTTTGTCTTAGATTATCAATTGGTGATTTTGGGGTACCCCCATTTTGAGAAACTACCAACTATTAATCGTCCTTCACCAAACAGTTCAGCAGCGCAGGATCAGAGCCTCCGGATGAGAGGATGAACTTGCTGCTTGTGTGTAGCAAGGCTCAACCTGCGAGAACGACGGCTTGCCACCGCCGTCCGAAGCGATCGTGATGTCACACTTGCGACCACAGCAACGCACTACTTAGGGTAGGTTGTGTTTGAGGATATGCTAGGATCAATCATGTAATCATGCTGGCAACAGCATCCCCACAGCTATGGAATTATACAACATCAGTATTCACAGAAACCGAAGTGTGTTGTTGGATTTGCCAAGCTTGGTGAAGTGAAGACGTGCAAACCTGCACACTGTGTTGCCACGCCTGGCCTGCGGATGGGACACGTAGAAAAGAAGCCAAGGCACTGCCAGCGTCCAGAAAACCAGCCTTCCAACAGCAGTGGGACAGCGACAGCAGCAGAACAACGAGTTGCACATGTCGAGGCCAGCTTAACATAGCTTGACAGTCACACAAGCCCCTTACTTGGAGGTTTTGGCCGCTCGTTTCGAGCTAATTCAATCCAAAACAAAGGCCTGGGCTGGCGAGCACTTGGCAAGCGGTGTCGCTTCAACGTAAGCATTGCTGAAAAACGTGGATTTTCTCAAGTTGTGTTGAAACTTGGCAGATCTGCACAAGGGTTGCGATAGTCGAATTTTTGCAAGAAAACTATGAACAAGACACTTCTGATGAGGTTGGCCCTCTGGTAAAGCCCGATCTTATGCTGCGAGTCTGCTGGGGCTCTCGAGCCAAAGCTTTGGACTCCAATCATCCAATCTCTTCCTGTGCTGCATCCTGAAGTGGCGATACCATTAGCTCACGAAACAAGAATGCAGTCAACGGTGGTTGATGATGCTTAGCTGTAAGTGATGGTTAAGATGCAGTCATCCAGTCACCTTTTTTTACACAAATATAATTTGTTTGTGAGTTGTGGGGTGGAGAGGCCCATGTCATGTCCAGCAAGCCATGGAAAAAAGCCGCGCTGGTGACTGGTGGGCACCATTTTTCGCTGCGGCGACAACTCTTGGCTACCGAAACAGTCTACCACTATCTACCACTAATATCTGAAGCCATGGAGAAACGTGCATCATAATGGGTTTTTTATGCGCGAAAGTGTGCTGATCCAAAGAAAGTGTAGAACCCGCCAGTACAAGGTTGATGATTTCATTTGGGAACGACTTGAGAAATGCGCTGGCCATACCGTTGCCTGAGTGCCATACCGATGGTGCTGGTTAGAAGCTGATCAACCACGACCAGCTGGACGCCAGCATCACAAGCTATGAGCATTGTAGGTAACCATATGATAGGATTGTTGCGACCATCTAGGTACTTAACCATTGTAGGATGTGACCATATGTGACCCTAGAATTTATAAATGACCTCTATAGGATGTCACCATATGTTCCATTACCCTTATGAGCAAGTTCTATACAAGGTGCGCCCTCAGCACTTATTGGTTGGCTGACAAAACCCGATAACGGGTATAACTGGTAGGTAATCATATTTGCGTCAGTTATAAACCAACTCGCAAGTGGTTGGGAGCCCACCTTGTATGTAATCATATATAGACAATACTTAATGAACGTATGTTCACATTAGGATGTTAGATGACAACCTGTAATCATATTAGTAGTTGGTAATTTGCCGTCACTCAACAAACCTTTGGCGCAGCTCACGTACTCTTGGCGGCTGCCTCAGGAGGTGCCAACCAAGGGAAGTGCCAGGCATTGCGGATGATGAAATGTTTTAAAATTTTAGAAGATGTTATATGAATATGTGATATGAATGATGTGCATGACATTTGATATTGAATATGTGCATTATTTGTTTTGATTTCTTTGTACAAACGTGTGCGTTTATGCTATCCATCGTGGTTCTTGGGCCTGGGTCAAGATGCCCAGCAAAATTGCAGTGCTCAACTTCCCAGTGCTGGGGATTGCCCAAGTCCGGTGGCCTTTGATGCAGCTTTCGAAGCAGCGGATGCCGCCTTGGAATCAGCGATCCCGAGACCCTCACCTGAGAAGGGACCATGAAATGCACATCATTCGTTCTAAGCGCCAGGACAATGCTCTTGGAAGTTATAGTACCAGTATTTTGCCTGGCGGGATAATTCTGGCATCAGACTGACTGCGGCTACTGCCAAGAGTTCTGCGAAAAGCCTGACATCAGCTCTGGCACTCCTTGGACTCATCTGATCTTGAGATGGAACTTTAAGGTTCATTATGTTTAGACATACACGTGCACAGATTTGCCCAAAGACTATATGTATATACGCCATATATCTATCTATATCTATCTGTTTATATACATCATAAAGTTACCGTATGTCATATGTCATCGTTGTATATCTTTGTATGTCTACATACAATGAAGCAAATGTGATGCAGAAGTATATTCTAAGATATCATACAATGTTATCATTCTAAAAATATTCAATACATCATAATCATATATATATATACATCGTACATATGCATCATACATACATCATATATACATCATATGTAGATCATACATAGATCATATAGGCATCATTGTCCATGACTTTGTTCCTGCTGCGCTTGCAGCACCGCCTCTTGTTCGGTTCATCACCGTCGCTTTGATCCAAGGGTCGCTTCACCTCGGGGCTGGGTCACCTGGACCACGTCATGGGTGCAACGACTTGCAACAGGTCTCCTGGTGATGTCTTCAACAGCCTTCAACCATCATATCTGTTTATATTTGCCCAAAAACTATGTAAAAATGTTACATATCTATGCCCAACAGAATCCTTCAGTTTGAACGAGGTTGTTGAAGGAAAATCCTGTGTTCATCTCTGTGATTGTGAATTTCGCAGGGTCGCTCTCAAACCCTTTGGTTTGTCAAGATTTGTGGCCTTGTCCTCTCAGAAAGTCACGAGTTTGCTGCTGTACTTGCTGCTCTGACATGTATCGGTTTTTGCCGATTGACCGCTTGAGGTACTATTACTAGGTGTTGAGGATACTCTTTACATCTCTGAACAGGCGAATACAGTTCCCAAACACACAGCTTGTTTGTCTCATATGTGCCAATATGTGCCAATACACTGGTATCATATTCATGGTCGAGATAGATAGATCGATAGATAGATAGATAGATGGATAGATAAAATAGATAAAATAGATAGATCAAATAGATAAGATGGATAAGATGGATAAGGTGGATAAGATTAATAATATGGATAAGATAAATACGATAAAACTATGATAGATCATCATTAAGGCAAATGAACAATTATTAAGCAACACCAACAAGTATAAACTATGATTAACCATCATTGACCAACATCGAACATGCTTTACCAATGATCTAGCGGTGATGAACTACGGATCTCCATGACTTTGATCCACCGCGACACCCCAGGTCCGAGGCAGATACACCACCTTCACCATTGGATGACCTCGGTAAATCTCCGCTGGAAAGCGCGAAGGAATGGGTTCAGAATGGAACAAGTTCATAGTTTACAAGTGCAAATGTTTATGTTTGACAATGGCAAATGCAGCTGTTTAACAATGGCAATAAGGATGGCCAGTAATAACGGTTGCTAATGGCTGATACTCCTTAATGATGGTTAATATTGGTCAATAATGCTCATCGTTTACAGTGGTTGATAATAGAAATAATTGTTAATAACGGCAAGTGTTCACGGTTCACCATGGCTAGTTACTAGTTCATGGTTCACAATGCAAGCCAATTCATGGTTGAATGACTTCTGAATGGATGCTATCTTGGGAGGATCCCCATTGATTACGTCCATTTCAGCCATCAAATATTGACCATTGATAGGCCTATCATCATTTGCAATTCAAAAAGACATAAAGTAATCATCATTAACCGCAACTAAGCATCACTATCATCAGTCTCTGATCTAGAACCATAAGAGACCAGAACCATCTAATGAATCACTAGATATCACCAAATGATATCACTAGCTGCCCATCACTTATCACAACTAACCATCACTTACCACAACTGACCATCACTTCCCATCACCTTCACCACACGCGCAATCACTTGCGGCGCACCACAGGTCCTAAGATCCCAGCGCAGGTGCGCCCGTTTCAGCGGCCGTATCCCTGGCTGTCCAGCGATCACGGAAGTTTGGCACCGATGGCAGTGGTCAAACAACGGTTAATCAATGGCTCATTGATCCAAGGATCAATGCTTAGTAGATCTTAGTAGTCAGACTATTAGCAGGTACAACCAGCTGATTCTTCCAACAACTGGTTGTTGGAAGGTACATCCAGGATATTGTTAGAGGTACTATCAGTTGGTTGCTTGGTTGGAAAATCAGTTGGTTGGAAGTGTTTACACATTCTATAGTTCCAACCAACTGATTTTTTCCCCATTGGCAAGCATGACCAAAAAAAGACAGTGATGGCAACAAGCATAGTAAGCATAGTTCTTACATTTATACGAGTACCCTGATAAAACAAGTCTTTTTGCCTAGTCAAAAATCATATACAAACATACATGCATGTTGATCATAGCCGAATCATAGCTATATGATATATGATCATATATGATCAAAAACGATGAAATGATTTGAATTGACATATATGATCAAATCATAGCTATAGGATAAATGACATATAAGTGATATACCATTGTTTTCCCTACTATTGTTGTTTATTATCCCCATTTATTGCTGGTTAATATTGACCCATAGCCATTTGAATCGCTGGTATATCCCCTATAATTGTTGATCATCATCCCCTATTATTAACCATTAACCAGCTAGTTAACGGGGTCATCACTGCCCCTTCCCCTTTTTTTCTGTTACAACTCCTCTGTCGCGAGCAGATCCAACTGGTGCTTCACTTCTTTGGCTCGCATGAAATCCTCGGCTGCCACGGCGGAAGCCTGGCGAAGCGTTTGCCACAACAGTTGACGTTGATGTCGGGCACAAAAAGAGGTCATGAATCAAAAATGATTGGAAAATGATGGTCTGATGAATAGTTTTGTTTATGAGAATGATTCGAATGGATGACAGTCTATGAATGACTGAGAAAGTGAGGGTCCATGAATGGTTGAGAAAATGATGGTCTATGAATGTTTCAGAAAATGATGGTCTATGACGATGACTGAGAAAATGGCCTAGGAACGGGTGAGGACCAAAACCAAAATCCATTTGTAATTGGTTTTGGCAACTACTAATAGCAATTAATGTCAATATAGCCAGCGATGAGATGCGATGGGAGTCACCCCAACATCCCCTGACAGTCTCCCGTCATCGTCAAATATTTGGGGGAATGCCATTGCCACATGTCTGCAAGCGCTGGTGTGGTGACAATCCAGCAAACATTTGCAAAAAGTCCCAATAACTGCTTTAATCATTTAAGAAGAAGCCAACCACGTGTGTTCCCCTGATTACGTTCTATCTGGAAAGCATCTAAATGAAAATTTGGTCCGTCCAAAAATCGGGCATCCTGAATAAACAAATGAAGTTTCGTGTCACATGCCTGTGTGGACACGGTTCTCTTCGACTGGTATGGGTCAAAATCCAAATCAGTAGACGATTGAACATCATCCAAGAGGAATGCCTGACAGATACATGTAAATGTATTATCTATACATCTTCATTTACGTGATACATTTATCTATATCTATCTATATTCATTACTATGAGTGATCTATGTTATGTGTAAATGTGTGTCTACAATCTATCTTACATGTAAATGTACAATCTATATTGACATCTTCATTTCCTACATCAGTGACGTGGGTCTGTCGATAAATAGTTGACCCAAAAAAAAGTGATTCCCCACTTTCTAAGAAATGATCATAGCTGGGGATAGTTGGGAGGTTTCCCCCCTTGGCTATGTCTGCGGGATTGGTTCTGGATTGTTTTTGTTGATCAAGCCATAAAATCACTATAGCCATTCTCCGCAATGGTACCATGATCAGCAATTACGTACATTGAAAAAACGATTGGTGGCCTGGCCATGCTCACCCAGTACCATTCTTTGTTCGCCATGGCATTAAGACGTATGAACAGGTTGGTGGTTTCAAGCCCTATCAAAAACATTAGTCAACCAACCATTTGTTAATAATCATAAAGGAAAATAAGAAATGTTTAAAACCACCCTATCATTTACCATTGTTTTCCCTATTGTTGGTTGGTCATTATCCCCCAGTACTGGTTGATTGACCCATAGCCATATGAACACCGAAAACGGCATTCTCAATCTCAAGCTGAAATCCAAAAAACTTCAGCTGCTCTGCGGTCTCGCCTTTGCCGCCTCGAGTTCAGCCAGTACAGCTTTTCGCTGAGCAATTTCCTGCGGCTGAGGGGAAACCAAAGAGGTAGCGGTTTAGAGCTCGGGGAACGAGGAGATAATCTAAGTTAACCAGGAGATAATGTAGGATTACCAGGACAACTATAGGAGTTAGGAGTGTTGATATACCACCAGGAGTTATAGTAAGTGCAGGGGTATACGATGGAAAAACGTGCAGCTTGCTCGCAATAACCTGGGGGTCGCTAATTTCTAAGAACATGGGTGAACATGGGTGATTGCAAGGAATTATCTACTTGAACCATCCATAAACTACTCCCTAGCCTTCCAGTTACCTGTATAAATTATAACAGGAACCATCCCTACTTGTGGTTCCCTGGTTACCTACCCATAAAGTAACTGGAAGGATAGGCCACTGTCAACCATCCATGATTTATATGTTGAAAGCTGCTCCGTCCTTCTCAGCCAGCGCTTCCTCTTCTGCAAGTCTTTGCCGCAGTCTTTCCTCTTGTTCATCGGCCACCTCTAAGTGCGAGGAGATTGACTACCCCATTGCAGGTTTTCCCATGGAAGATGCACATGTCTGCACCAGTTGGAACTTCCTTCAGCCGAACCTGTATGAAATTGCCCCATGAACAGACTTTACCAGTGAAGGGACGCACCTTTTCCAGGTTTGCAGAGCTTTGTTGCGGAGCTTCTGGTTGCGCTTGGTTGGCATTTCTCAGCCTCTGAAGTGCGTGCAAACTGGTGACCAAAGGCAGCAATTGGTATCTCCTGTTGGCAAACAGCAGGTTCCTTGCCTATCCAAATCAGCCTCCGAGTGAGTCCGCATCTCGACCTCAGCACCGCACATCACAGGCGGTCGATTCTGCGGGTCAATGTGTACGGGCGGCCCGGTTGCTTCACTCCAATCTTGTGTTACGTTCAACCGCCCCACATGGAGAAAAATCACGCACTTCCTGCAACAGTGGTGAGGCTTCCTAGGCAGGACTTATTCTTCGTGAAACCACAACTAACGACGATGTGGAAACCAGAATTGGTGGCGGAAAAACGTCCTCCGGTCAGTTGGACCCCCCCCTGAGCCACGGTTTGAGCAACGGTTTGAGCAACGGCTCAGACAACAGCACGGCTTGGCACCGTCTGGGGCTGCAGCTGCCTGTGCTCGATACTTCCTGGCAAGCTCATAGAAGAGCTCGGCCTCACGATGTTGCCATTTCTTCCAGACTTCCTTGGCTGAAAAAAGTAGACACCAACAGCATCAATGGCTGAAGGTTAGCCTGGTCCATCTTAGAGGATCAGCAACCATTCGGAGATGATCAGTCATATGGCTACGGGTCAGGCCGCCAGTACTATCGTTCATCAAGACTTTGGTGCCAATTGGTTTTGGGATATCCATGCAAATCCAGATGCTGCTATGCACCCTTCAACTGATGGTGGTTACATGTGGCTGCCAGGTCTACCATTGGCTGGCTGTTGGTTCAGATGCACCACTCTATGGTTGAACAGTTTTCCAAGCGGCGTTCGCATCACTTACCATGAACCTTTGATGTCGGCAAGCTGTTGGCTTTCCCGTGATAGATTGAAACATGTCATTCCGATAAACCTAGGACACCCAAAACAAGCACCAACGTGTTGTCTTTGACACTGCTCCACTTGTTCATCAACTTCTCATCAAGCCAGTGGCCTGTCACACAAGCATGGCATCCATGAACAGGGTTTTATTTCATGAAGTTCACAGAATCGGCCTCAAAGGTAAGATTTCCTCACAATCAGGGGATGGATTACACATGTTCAAAACCACATTGCTATGTTGATCCAATGATCCATGGATTTAACAATGAAACCAATTCAAAATTGTTAAAATGATGAAACAAATTCGTTTGATCATTCCCCGCAATAAAGGCATTATTAAAACCAACCATAGGTATAGATAACATTACTGAATCTTGTGATTATTTTACTTTGCTCTTCTTAAATGAGCAACGTAGGTTTTTAAACAATCCATCATTTGCATTTCTTTAGGACACCCAAAAATGATTTACCGAATAATTTAGAAATGTTTAACACCCGCATTTTTTCCCCAACATGGGCTACACGAGATCTTGCCGGTTCCGGAATCATTGAGTCGTCTCTATGCCAAACTCAGGTGTTGAGCGGATCAACACCGAGCCAGCCCCATCTCCATGAGTGACAGTGAATCCTATACCAAGTCACCACTGCTGCATCGCTACCCAGAAGCAATAGTTCCACGCAGTTGCTGACAAGGTTCTTCAATGTCCTTCACCTTGCCATCCACCAACCTGAGGCAATGATAAATAAAAGACCACGACAAAGAAATAGCACCCATCAAGTGAGACATAATTTCCGGACATGCCTCCCAAGGCCACCAAGTACACCTGCTTGGATGAACCATTGGGTCCTTGGTGTTGTTGATCTATGATGTAGACACAAAGTCGTAAACATCGACACGAATAGATGCGAGATTGACATGTCTATGAATAGATATAGTATGATATAGTAAAGTATATACATATGAGGCAACGTCAAATTTATCTGATTAAGGTGTATGCGCAGATTTTTTAGAACGTCCCCTATCGTTGTTCAAGTTTTGGAGTACTCCTTTGGGGTATCATGTTCAGGCCGTCCCCTATCGTTTTTCGTGTAAAATTCACAAAACACGTCCCCATGCAACGCTTAAGGTAAACGCAATTGACCATAATTTTGTCTCTGGTTCATATATTTATTTATACATAATTACACTGATTCAAAGCATAGGTGTACCATTTACATTTGGAGGCCTTGCACCAGTCAAAAACAAAAAAATACCTCTGTTGCAAGCCAGATGGCTAAATGACCTCGTAGTTCATTTGCTTGTCATCTACAAATAGCTGGTGTGGCTGGTTTCCATATATTGCATAAAAAACCTCCAAAACTGTGGTTTGTTTCTGCTGGTCGAGGTAGCGATGATGATGTTGATCCACTACTAATAGCCCGGTGGTTGATTACACCTCACTGGGCCGCAAAAGTTCCCAGTTAGGGTTTTGGGGCAACAACTGAAGCAGTTTATCCGTTGGAACATTGCTTAGCTGTTGGACAGCACTCCGCTGCTGGCTTCATATCACTTCATTTGTCCGCCGAACTGAGTAGGACCATCGCTTCATGCTGGAAGAATATCTCGCTCCCCCAGAATTTGCTAAGCACTGTCACGGGGGAGTTAAACCTTCAGCCAGTCGCTGCAGCTGATTTTGTACCATGTTTCAGCCACCCAAAACAACAAGAGGCCTCTACCATCTCAACCCCTGTTGCATCCCGGTTCTAACCCCATATGGTGGTTTCTCAGAATAAGGGAACCCGCAAATCATCCAATAGTAATCATCATTAGTAATAAACCACCTAGCATTTGGGGTTCCCATTTGAGAAACCACCATATAAGTGATAGTCAACCAAAGTGATGTCATATCGACCACACCTCCAGTTATACCCAGGGCACCCCATTGCAGTGTTCTGCTTTACCAGCGCCGGCGCCTCTCCGGAGCATAGCTGGCATAGAAGTCCGTCAGCCTGCTCTCAGCTGAAGCTGCTGCAGCCTCTGGTGCTAAGCAATCACAGAGCTGGTGCTGCGCTTCACGATAGGCCTTGCAAACCTGGGCGAAGCAGGTTCTCCGGTGGGATGTGGATGTTACCACGCCAGATTTGAGGGCAAATCACCAGCCAACTGAGCCAAGTTGGTTGAACTGATGCTGGTTGAGCCAAGGTCAAACATGGTCAAAACTGATGCTGGTTTTGTCAACAGCTGGATCGACCATCACAGCAGGACTTGCTGTATCCTACTAGCTGAGCGACCGCGAAGTGCGATGTCCCGCCGGTGATGATCACATCAGCTTCTTCAGCTACAGCAATGCAGTCTTCGTCCATGTCGCACACCTTTTCCGAACCTACGAGTATGTAAGAAGTAGTGCGGCTGAATGCGGCTGAGAATTTCGTTCAAACATCATCGACATTCATGGGCCTTTTTGAGAATCCCCAAAAACAGATCTGCAGGTCATATCGAGAAACTCTGTCACGTTAGAACATTTGTAGTCACTGTGACACGATTGATCACCGACCATCAAGAACAAGGTCGCTACTAGCCAATAGTGCTACTAGTATCATCAATTGCTGGAAGCCGTTTCTTTTTACGAGTATCATTGTCAAGAATTGTCAGCCCTGATCTGGGTCACTGAAAGCGAAAAAGGAATCGGCAGATTCAGTTTAAAAAGATGAAAGACCGTTATATAATTCTATATGATTAATCAATCAACATATACTTCGAAGTATGATGGCTTTCCCGATCTCCAAAATACTGTTTCCATCTTTTTCCAAAAATGATCCCAACAATCGCAGCTTCTCAAAGCTTCGGACATTTTTGGACAATCCAAGGCACATTTTTCAAACAGCCGTCCACATTTCTTCCACGTCATGCCGCAGGTGCGCATGCAGATCTCCTTCTCTACACAGCACCGATGCAACGTGCCGTTTCCTGCGGCTGATGATACAAAAGTGTTCAGGGGCAATCACAGACGTCCAAAGCCCATCCCCAGTTTGATTTGAAGCCTCACTTCTCCCGCAATCAAACCGAGACGGACGCCTTCAGGCACCTCGCAACCAAAGGCCCAAATCTTTGGTCCGTTGAGTTTCCGAACTGGACGCTTGTCCTGCAGGCTCCAAGCATGACACGGGGGTGAGTCGATACCTGTCTGCTCTTGCAAGAGAGTTCACATTCCTTGCATGGTGTCTCTATCTGTCAAGCTTCACCGTCCAAGTGAGCATAATTGCTATCTATGTTAAACTTTGTTACCTTCTCAGCAGCCTGATGTTGGAAAACACAAGCAGCCATTCATGGTTTCCACCAATGGACAAGCCCCGGCTGCTCCCGGGGACAATTGGGGGGGCCTTTGGACAGATCGGTGCCGTGCACTGCACATGGGAAAATCCCGGAGCCATCGGCACCAAGTGCCACAGAACGATGGCGAGGCTTTGCAAAGCCGAACCCATGGGGCAACGTGCGGAGAACTGATGGATTTGGGAGTGAAAATCTGTTGCAACAGTTGTGATCCCAAAATCTTGATTTCCCCCCCTCAAAGCTTTAGAATGACAACAGTGTTGGTTCTTAGCTGCATAGCAACTGCACAGATTTGCACCTCACATGACCCAGGAGTTTTGCAAATGTTCTGCGTTGATTTGATGGGCTGGTTATTTGAAGTGCTTTCTTCATACGAAATCTGTAACGGGCAATGCACTTGTGTTGTGGTTTTGAGATGTGTTTGTGTGGCAAACATTGTCTTTTGCACAATGTACTGACTTCTCCTTCTGCTGATAGGCTTTTTAAGCCTTCTGAGCCAAATGTGACTTTTCTGCAGACCCAAAACCACCAAAACGACCGAAGTGCGACTCATAGGAGTTTCATCCACGCTCCAAAACAGGTCGGCACACCAGGACCCTGTCTGCTCGCATTGCCCAATGTACCTGGCAAGACGCAAATCCCTGGCCTGGCCACAGTCACCCTTCAAAGCTGCCGCGCACTCTTCGAGCTTTTCAGAGGATGATCCGCTTCCGTTGGAGCTCGGTATATGCTTGAAGTTCTGCATGACAAAGCGACGCCTGACACAACTTCTGGTGCTGACTCTGACATGCGAATTATGTCACAAGCTTTGAAAGAAGTGCCCTAAACTTAAATGTGCGAGTGCGTGTGTGCGTGTGTACTTTCAGAAATCGACTCGAATCCTTAGGATCCTGAGCCTTCCAAAAATCAAAAAACAAGACTCACCTGGTAGGTGTAAGCTTCTCCAAAGCAGTCTTGGCCCGTGCTGGATCAAGCTTCCACCTAGGATGGAGAGATTTCAGTCGATGCTTTCCTGATTTCAAGTTGCATGAAACTGTCCCTGAGTGCCCACTAGGCGGCTTCCATCTTGGAAGTGGTCAATTCTGCTTAGTCTGCAGCAGCCTATTGGTGCGATAACCACCCCCAAGGATCTGATTTCAGGCACCCTCGATAGGGTGCATCTCCTTGGCTACAGAAACAGGGGGGTCTCTCTGGCTGCCCAGCTGCTTGGACACGAAGAGTGCTATGACCTTCATGTCCAGCGGCGGGGCCTCACGACGCACTATCCGTGACATGCCGCTGCATGGTGTGTGGCTACTGTGCTATGTGGTGCTTTCTCAATTCATGGGGGTATTGCTATGGGTGGTTTCTTACTAATGATAAATAATTAGTGGATGAGAACTGGGGTGCCCCTATGACTTGAGGAACCACCATATGTAATACCTTCCCAATGGTGCGAAAATCCTCGGCCAAGTCCTGTGAGCTCCCAGCAGCCACAGGTGTGGGCGCAGGAGTCTTGGCCACAGCGCATGGACCTCAGCGCGGCGATGCTGGAGATCAAGGGACGGATATGTGTGGCCACCCCCCACCCAAGCGTCACTGTCGACCACCATTCACCGGGTCTCAAAATAGGGAACCACCCAAAATGGATGGTTTACTATATAGAAAAAATATGGGTAGAGAAACCATCATCACCCATTACTAACCACTATTCACCATCATCCACCATTATCAACCAGTATTAACCATTAACTTCACCACATTTCACCACTACTATCATTATCAACCATTAACTTAAACATTAACTCAACCATTATCATTACTATTTTTCTAAGAAAAATCTACCGTTAACTTCACCACTAAACCACTACTAATGATGTGGTTAACCCATTGCCAAGTTGGTTAAACCACTACTAATGATGGTTAACCACTTCAACTACCATGATTAACCATTACTATCAACTACTAACCGTCATTGCCAACCATCATAATCTACCCATGGACCATCCCCCGGTGCCGATCCTGCCCTGGCGGTCCCAGCGACCTGGTGCCATCGGTGCCTTCGCCTCCGTTGGTGCGATCGCCTGCCAGTGTTCCGGTATCCTTAACCATTAACCATGAACCATGCATTAACCAGTGATTAACCATAATTAACCATTCATTAACCACAAAACTAACCATGCAAATTAACTATGCGATGCAGAACTGTTGATTAACCACTAAATTAATCTCTCACCATTCAATGCACTGAACGCAATCCGCGCTGCCACGTGACACGCACGGTCCATGGCGAGTTTCGCCTCTGGTGCCATAGCAGCTCCTTCCAGGCCAGTCGCCTGCGGCGCCAGACGGTCCATGGTGAATCGCAATGACTATCATGGATGGTTGAGTAATGGTTGATGAATGGTTGATGAATGGTTAGGTAATGGTTGGGTCATGGTTGGTGAATGAATGGTGAATGAATGGTTAGGTAATGGTTAGGTCATCGTCCAGTAATGGTGCATTAATGGCCATAGTTATAGTTCATAAATTCTGAAACCATCGTGAATTGATGGTTATTGATTGGTTAAGTAATGGTAATATAAGGTTATAAATGGTTGTATAATGATTGCTAATAATTGGTTAATGATGGTTGAGGAATCCTTAAGTGATGGTGAATTGATCTTGAAGTGATGGTTGTAATTATAGTTCATTAGTGGTTCATTGACGGTTCAGTACTGGTTCACTAGTGGGTCACCACTCGTGTCAATGAATGGTTCATTGATGGGTAGTAGTTGTATAATATCTTATATAGATTTAATTATCAATTTTCACTTGATACTTGATTGGTGGTCGATTCATGGTTGATCAGTGGTGCATGGGTTTCTAGTGGTGCATTAACTTAATCACAGCAAATAATGGTTGATCATGAGAATGATTGGTGAACTATCAAATTGACGGTCCATTGATCATTCATCAATGGTTCGACTGGTTACATAACGGTTGGCAATGGATGATGGCTTAACCATGGATAGCATGCAATCACCCTTGTCCAAAAATGATGGTAATTACCTGGTAAACAGGCTAGATTTGAGCTAGCAAATTTGCCAACTATGGCGAGTTGTTGGATCTCCCACTACTCTTAACTCTCACCATTGGAAGCTTCTAACTTCTGAAAAATGACCATTCTGGAAATGGTCAGGAGAACCCCCGTGGATAGCGCGACACGGTAACTCTTCCTTGCTCTGAAATTCCCCAAAGGCCAGACTCGTTTTGACTCGCCTCAACCCTTCAGGCAGAAACTCCTGACATAGGGAACGAACAGTACGAGTAACTAGGTGTATCGTCAACTGAATTTTTGCTGTTCATCATCATTATTGTCTTGTCTTGTCTTGTCTTGCCTTGCCTTGTCTTGTCTTGTCTGTCCACGTGAATCATCAGTCTTGGTTAAAACTGATGATTTACCATTACCAATCATTCTTGGTTGACCATATATACCATTAATATCCTTCAAAAATCATGATATATTGATTAATCTTTAACAACTGTTTCCTTTCTGTTCAACCTTCCAATGGCTTCCCATTTGGCCGATGCCATGGCTAGCGCCTGCATCCCTGCTGCAGCGCGCGCCATTGCTGCCACTGGGCTGCCACCCGGAGGCACCACCATGCCAGGCGCACCCGGCACAAGAGCCCTGAGGATGGTGCAACACTTGAGATCCATGCCGGAAATGATAGGAAAATCCACAAGAAACCCCCTTAATCTACAGAAAATCTACAGAAATGATGGGAAAATCCACAAGAAACCCCCATAATCAACGGTTATAACAAGGAGTCTCAATTTGCCCAACCAACCTGGTGAATCGAAGCATTCCAAGTTTGGAGAAAGCGGCAATGGAAGAGAGCATCATTTTATCATACTTTCATCATATTCGATCCTTTCAATGCCCTTGAGGGACGAAACCATCTTGTTGATCCATCGCAAACGACTAGCCAACTCAGTGTCCAAGTCGCCATAGCGCTTTCCCTCCCATGGCTTTTGGGATCTTTCCAACTGCACCCCGGTGTCTGAGCACCGAGCCTTATCAGCCCTCCCAAGCTGGTGGCCTGCGAAGCAAAATGTGAGGTAAGACAACTGCTCGGATTTTCTGTCGCAATTTGCTTCCGGTTTTGGAAGAAACTGACCAGCGGCTTCCCTAGATGTTACCAGGGCTCGTTTCATGGCTTAACGGCTCCCGCACCTTCAGGTTTGGTAGATGTTGTTAGAAAACCATCATTGATCATAATGTTCCTCGATACTGTCGAGTATTTTCGATCGTCAAACAACATAATCAATTGACGTGTTCGTTCATTTTCCAATTCTGATACATCTATGTCCCGCTCGTATTCATCGTCATGTTACATATATCCCTATGATTGACACATTGCAAGCGCACATGAACAAAGAAATGGATGAATTCTGATGCAACAGCAGCCATCATCCGCCTGGGAATTTCCTGGGAGAGGTGGAAACTCCACTTCCTCCATAGGAGGAGGGTCAGGCCTGGGCTCCAGAAGTGCAGGTCAAAGAGGTGACGAATGCATGGCGAACGGATGCTTTCATGATGGCCTTGATGGTTCATGAGGCTTCATGATGCCTTGATCGTGGTCGATGATTGAGGAGGGTTGATTTTGAATCTCAACGAGCAATAATTCCATGTGCCAAGAGCAGCCACACTGAATTATAACTTATAACCAATACTTAAAGATCATAAACGATTGGGTTCGCCTGGTGAGCACAGCGATTTTCACTGCGTAGGGTGTAACTAGCATAGGGTGTCAGTGGTTCTTTCTTTCATGGTTTTCACTTCTACTGCTGGGTTCGAGTTTGGGCACTAGGCCAGGAATTGCTACCCATCAGCTGAAACCAGTCCTCCCATCAGCTGGCTTGTCACCATATGGAATAGCTGCTATAACCAATATGTGGATGGCACTGCCTACCAGCTCTTGCGGTCTATTACCAGCTACACATCAGCCCCCTTACAATTGGCCAATCGATCTGCCAGGCAAGTGGCAAAGCAAAAACATGGGAAGTGGGGCGGATGGTGAATGAACATCCTCTGCATGATATCTACATACATCAGGCATGATCATCCTCTACTTATCTATGGATATCTAGGGGGAATATAGTAAAACACCTCGTGACAACACATTCACCAATTGCTCTAGACACAACTGATGTCACAAACTATCAAAGATTGGTCCACAAATTCGGTCTTTATCATGTGAGCGGCGACTCTTGTTTGTATGACTACCGGGAGGACGGGAGACCCCCTACGTCTTCTTTACATGTTGCACTTGCAAGGATTGCCATGGACATGGGTGACATCGTTTCTCAGCAATTCCAACATGTTTGAATCGCCACAGTCGCTGGGCGAGGTGCTGCTGGAGATAGCATCGCAAAGACACAGAAACCAAAAAACGGACAAACATAGGGGACCCCCAAAATAGGGGACCCCCAAAATGGCTGGTTTCTTATTATAAATGGCTACTAAAGGATGATTAAGGGGTACCCCTATTTTGGGAAACACCCATTCAAAGGTTGAAGACAACCCTGGCCAGTTGGCTGGCCCTTGGCATGTTGGTGCACTTTAGACGTCGCTTTGGACGTCGTGTGTTTTTTCGCCGACTTTTTAGAAAATAGATATAGTAGTAGGTAACCATGATTCAAGAAAAAACACACTTCGTTTTTTGAGTCCCCCTAAGTCGTTCTGCGGCTAACTATGCATCCACCTCCAAACCCTTTGCCTGCCGAAGACTACTTTCAATTAATCTACAGTATGTAAATGCAGCTGCTCAGGTGAGCAATGATGCAAAAGGATGAAAAACCTAGATTGAGTGTAGCCATAAAAGACTTGGTATAGGTAATGAGGATGCCTTACAGGACCTTCTGATACTCAGTATCACTTGCTCACTTGCACCCCTTGGGCTTACTGTATTTGTATCACTCTTAAGGACCCATCGCAAGCTTTTCACCACTGCACAAAGTTCGATCGAATATTCCAGACAGCTTTAGGCAGTTTCTGAGTGACACACGCTCCAGCCTCACAGGCGCTGAGTGAACAACTCTTTCACTGGATAATAGTGCTCAGCCAGCCTCTCTTCTGTGGGCATCAATGACTTCGATATCCAAGCGCATAAGATCATTCTGCCAGACGCCATTCTTGAAGTAGTCCTGAAAGCCACAAACTCTGTGGTTGGTGGTTTGAACCCCTACTAAAAATATTCGTCAACCAACCGCGTGTTAATACTCGGGAAAATCAACAAGTTTAAAACCACCAACCATCACTTTTGCCGTCACTTTTGGGAGACGCAGGCAGCTAGGCGGCCTGCATGCTATTAAAACCACCAACAAGACATTGAGATAGCAAGTTCATTGCGCGATGCTGAACTCTTGAGACGGACCCACTCTTTCAGCTTTGAACTTGCTAGGCAAAAAAGCATACCTCTTTTAATAAATCTCGCTACCTTTTCAATTCTCCCCGTTCCAAATGCTCAAAAGTCTTGTGAAGATCAAAACTCATGTTATGCGTGCAATAGTGTTTGGTTTTCGGCTGCCTTTAGTGGCAAGTGAGCTTCAAATCAGGATTTCATGCGAGAAATGTAGTAACTTCAATTTGTCCCAAGCTGACCTCAAGGGCGATAATCAAATAATTGTTTTGGGATTTCAACAAACCTAAGAAGGAAGCCAAGCTATCCGCAGTTGTTCCAAGAATGGCAAAGGAATCAAAGATAGATTTTGGAAGGGCTTTGCCTGGCATATTTTGGGGGTCACAGTCGCACGGCAAGTATCTCAAGGCTTCTGGACGAGTTTCTGGAACAGACACGTTTGAATATTCCAGGGTTCAGTCACTGCATGTGATGGTAGAAATGTGTAGCATCTTGCACAGACATTGTTAGGTGTAAATTTGCAAGATTTGGTCTCTTCTGCCTCGCTTCTCTTCCTCTAGCAACATGCCAACTTCTACAGGTTGGACCCTTCAAGATTTCGGCCACAAACATGTGAGCTATGATAACTAAGAGACATCTAGAGCTAAGATGTGACAGTGTTTGACGACAGTTTTAACATCTTCCACCGATGCTTCAGATTGGCATCTCCTCAAAGGACAACGAGGGCAGAAGTCGAAACAGCTCTTTGAAGAGCTCAGCACCACCTTGCTGCCAAGAACCTCTACAGCTGGTTTGGGGCGTTACCCTATGAAGTAAATATCATCTGTAGAGTATTTCTTGGGATATCACAATTGACAATTGTGAATCTGCTGATATCTATGATCCATTGATATACGTCTAAATGTCTGACATGAATAGTCCATATGTTTCCATTCCATATGTTTCCCACATCTGTAAATGTCGATCACGGCAACACTGTACGAACCGATGCATGGGTGCGCGTGTGTGTCTTTCATATGGTGTCAATACCCTGGTACCCTGGCTGTTTAACTGTTGGGATGTCCATCTACCCATGGCTGTTGGTTGGCTAATATTGACCCAGTAGCCATATCATAGCTGGTACAGTACATCCCTATTCGTACTGGTTATACTTGTTAGATAGCATGCTGGTACAGTATATCCCTATTCTTGTTGGTTGTAAATATAAATGTTAGCTGACATATCTTCCATCTACAAGTGACAAGCAGCTGCGAATCACAAGCAGAAAGGTGCGGCCGCGTCCAGGGTTCCAACTCTTGTCCTTCACAAGGTCAACGATTGTCGGTTCCTGGTAGGGTCAACCCGGCTGCAACGACGCCATGGCCATGAGGAAAATCCGCAAGTGTTATGGATTTGGTGCGGATCCTGGAGTCCTTAAACTGAAGTGAAGGGGCACCCAACTATCGCGACTGTTTCATACCAGCACATTGAGTCACGGTCAAGATTACGCTGCATTAGAGTCATTACTCAGTCACTTGGTCATTATCCACTAGGAATCATCCTGGTTCATCAGTGACCAGGCTGCTTGCAATGGTGGCAGCAACCAACGTCCCCAGGGACGCTTCGCCACCCTTGTAGATCCAGGCAATGCAAGCCCAGCACACCACCGTCTCCCACGGTTACCCTTGTTGAGCAGTTTCGTTCTGATGACGCCACCGAGGATTGATGACCCCATCTGATTGGTTGCGGGGAGCCGCGATTACGACGGTGCCGAAAATCAAGTCCCTCCCAGCTGGTGCCCCGTACCCCAGAGATCTAAAGGAAGGTGGTCCTTCAATGTCCTGAAGAGGTCCATATTTTCAGCATTCCATGAAGCATTTTGACTCTGAACCCGTGGGCCCCACCAGTTTGGAACAAGCTGGTGGAGATTCTCAGTAGTGCTGGCGATTTTGTTAGTCTTGAACCATGGCCCTGGCTGTGTTCAACATCTGAGAGTCATCCACTGGATTTTTGATTTTGTGCAACTGTCCAGTAGGCTTCCGAGCTATGCATATCTTGCTTGGATGGTTCAGAAGAGTATTTTTGTACGACGTGCTGCTGAGAATCGTTTGGACACCATTATAGGCCTGTCTACCAGAACCAAAAGCACGCTTCAAGAAATTCCACGTTCAGCAGAGTATTTTTGTACGACGTGCTGCTGAGAATCGTTTGGACACCATTATAGGCCTGTCTACCAGAACCAAAAGCACGCTTCAAGAAATTCCACAAATCTCAAAATCATCTTGTAAATTTGGGATTGTCCACAATGTTTCCATCAATGATTAGCTTCATTCCTATGACCATGTCTAGTGACAAACCGATAGACATTGGAACTGACCCAATTGGTGCACGTGCCCGCGGTCTTCGATCTTTGCTTTTGAAACCATTTGTTCTGAGCTCTACACATCCAGATAGAGTTCCGAAATCAAACTAGCCAAACAAACTGATATATTATATATATATATATTCAACACAACAACATACCAAACACAACATACCAAACTAATCCAAACAGTATGATGCCCACTCCTTGGCCGCAACCGGCCTCGTACATCGGAGCGAAAAATGTGCCAAGGGATTTGCAGACCCTGTGACCACCAGTAGATTGCTGTCGCAATCCAAACTTGGCCGTAAATACCCAAGTACATGCACTTTTTGGGGTTACATATGCTTGCAAATGTACAAATGTGTGTCTCAAATAAAGTTTGTATGGTCTCTGGCTGGGTGTTTGCGCGCGACAAGCTTGCAAATGCAATCTGCAAATTCTAGTCTTCACATGGAGCGAAGAGACATTGGTGTCCAAAAAATGTTGCCTTCTTGTACTGCTGAAATGCTGACCGGATCCTTTAGGCCAAGACTAGTGAAGGCAGATAGTTGTTTCACAATACCAAAATCTGAATGGCTCTGTGGTGAACTGCAAATATGGGACTATCAACTTTGAGCCAACAGTAGCAGGACACATGAAATCATGACACGAAGCTTGAGTCCAGGACAAAAGTACCGACAGTGAGACTGCATGCTGAATTGCACCAGCGCTGTCCAAGCCTGCCTTTTCTTGCCAAGAGCACGGGAAAAGCAGCTACATGGCAGGGCAACTCATTGTTGATGTAGTCTCTTGACCATTCATGGTGCAAGGAAAAGGTTACCCTCCTGCAAATGTTGAACAAAGAGTCCAAATTTTGAGCCATACTTGAGAAGAGCACAAAGACTTATGTGTAAAAAGGATCGTCGTGATCCAACTATCTTTTGGGGAAGGTCTTGAGCTGCGAGAGATAACAACTGCAACAACAACAACAACAACAACAACAAAAACAACAAAAACAGCTGCTGCTACTCCTACTCCTACTACTGCTGCTGCTGCTGCTAGTGCTACCACTACTACCACTACCACTACCACTACAAACAAACAAAGACAACAACCCATTGACAGTTGGAAGGGCGTGATATACTAGAGGGGTCAGCACTCTTTGGAGCCGACAGGCTGCTTGGCAAACCTAAATCTACTACAATCAAATGAATTCTACAGTGGCCTCCATCCACCGCTCAAAATGAACAAGTGATATCAAGTGGTCAGTATAGTGTCTTGCTTCTGAGACAACATCTTTCCAACTCTGCTTTTAGTTCCCTTGGGTGATTGCCACTGCAGCATGCGCATGTACGCGCATGTATGCGCGTCCATGCGCACATCTCACTGGGCTTCTCCTTGTCCAGTCATCTTTTTGCACTTGTCTTTGTTGGCCTGGCAGGGCCAGGCCGTGTGCCGTGGGGAGGCGAATTGCGATGAAAAGAGGTCTCGATTTGGCAGATTGACTGGATCTAATGTGATCGAATTCGATTGTTGTTCCAATCCAACAAACTAGTTTTGATTGAACTAAATGAACAGATTAATTGAACAGATTGTTCTTGATTGAGTGGATCTAATTCAATTGTTGTTGTTTGAACAGATTATATGTCAGATCAATTTGATCTCATTCAACCAAGGCTCGTAGTACGCTGGAAGCCCAGCTGAGGCAGTGGCCAAGACCAACATTCCGATGGCAATCAACAGGAAAATGATGCCAACCTCAAGATCGACATCGAATTCATTGAGTGAAAAACATCTGTGGATGAACCATCTGTGATGCTTCTGAGCTGAGGATTCTGTCGTCACAAATCATGGTCACCTGGTAGCACCAGCCCGGGGACCCACCCAGTGCTCAACGCTGAAATGATCTCAGTTGCCACATCTGCAATGACGCTGTCAGCAACTAGCAGGATCAGGCCCACCAAAGCCTAAGTTAGGGTGTCAGCCGGCAACGCGACAACGGTGGAAAGCATTAGAAATGCCTGTTGAGAGCTTTGTGTCTCAAAAAATGGTCAACTCAACACGTTGCATCTGAGAAAAGTGCCAAGGACACGCCAATGCCTTAGCTGCGGCATACAGCATCAAGCACAAGGACCAGGTCAGAAAGAAGTTGGAGTCGAAAACCATCCCTCAGAAATCAAATGACCCAGGCCGAGTAGGCGCAAACGAAGTTCACGGGTACTACAGGGTACCTAACAAATATATGCATAGATAGATACATATCTGTCACTTATCATAGATTGACGCTTGATATATGTATACATTATGTAAAAAAGGTGTGAAGAGATGTTGAAACATAAAAAGGTTGTCAAAATCACCAGTTGCGGATGGTACGAACCACTTGTGGTCTGTACACTACAGTCACCAGTGTCTGGTCGGAACGCAGCAAATTTCGAATTCTCTTCGTGATGTTCATTCACCACCAGGCCGATTTTTTGTGGAGACTTGGCACTGAGCACGATCCATTTAAGTCCAAGAACATGAACATGAATCCATTCCCTGGAATTCTTTCAAACAAACCCATTCTTGAGTTGAAAATACGTACATGTCGTCGTCCAAACACTCTACATGGAGATACTGCCCCCCGAGCACTGCCAGCGCTCCTTATAAGCTTGCATTGATTATTGCAAAGTCCCATGAAATGGATTTGTTACCATACCCTGGTAAACACAGTAATCACCGGTCTACTAGGTAAGTATGTTCTCCTCTGCTCACCTCTTAGAAGCCAGAGATTTTGCTGTCATGGGTAGTCAGAAAGCGGGATGGCCAAACTTCAAGATGACCATGATATTCCAGTCAGAATACCTTTCCCACCACCGCAGTTTTCTTACAAGGAATCAGCAAGCATCTGTGCTATGATCTGATTGCAATTGCTCATGAATCATTTGAAACTACTGTGACATTTATATTGAACCTAACACTAGAACCCACATGAGATAGGTTCATGCCTGTTCATGTACATCACCGTGAAACATGTCCATTACAAGGCACCAGCAACGGCCTCCAGCCGAAGGGCTGTTCATGAGACAAGCAAAGCCCAAGGTCGTGCGCACCACCAAGCCAACGCCGGGCTGCAGAGCGGTGGACAGCACAGCTGTCGCTTGAACTACACCCCCCTGTGAGTGAAAACAGGGAGGGAACTGCCATCTGAAATCACCAACCAGATAGCAGTGATGATGGTAGCATGGTGGTAGAATGAGAGGTGAATGATGTTCAGCAATGGGTAGCAAGGCGTGCAGAATACTGAGCCGTGAAATTTTCCGCCCGGCCTCCCACCAGATGCCTTCTCGGAAGTCCGGTTCCTGGACACACTGGGCACGGGTTGATGTTGTGGAGCCACATGGAAGACGACTTTGTTGCTTAATCATCTGCCACTTAGTTAGGGCACTCCTGGCCTACCCCTTTAAAGGCCCTTTCAAAGATGGGGTATACCTTCGATACCCCCCCCCCTCCAGACCGCCTGGATTAATTTTGGAAATATTCCAGGATGGTTGTACCTATATTTCAAAATTTATTCCAAGAACTGGTTTACATCAAGAATATTAAAAACAAGAAAATTATTCCAGCATACCTGCACATTAAATGCGTAAATATTCCAAGGTACTTGCACATCCACCTGTTTTTTTGTGTATCTTGAACTTGCATTTTGCAATGGCGTTTTGGATCTCAAATACCCTGAGAATATTAAGATGTATTACCTATGAAAATCACTGGATGTCTCCCCAAAGGCAGTCCAAAGGTATTGAACAGCCCCAGCATCTACCAAATCCATTCCCCAACATCCCCCTACTGCACCTCAAAATATTCTATGGGTTTGCAGCCCCTGAACCACCAAAAGAATAATTAAAAGGCATGAACATATCCCAACACATATTTAACCCATCTAATTTGTTGTGGGTAAACAAGCATAATTCTGGAATAATTATGGACTCATTATTGCACCATAATTATTCCAGGTATACCCTCCACGGGGAGGTGCCTATACATTATACCCCGTGCCAGAAAATAATCCTAAAAAAATAATCCAAGAAAAATATTCTGTGACGTAAGGGGTATACCTGGATTAATTATCTAAGGTATCCTCCATTTTCAAAGGCTATATGGATAGCCCTGGCTCCAATTCCTCAGCCTTCGACAAACGACCGATCAAAAATGACCGAGATATGCTGGCTTTAGAAGCATCCAACGCATTTGAGTATGGCTCAAAACCGGGCAGGAATTCAGCCATGTTTGGTATGCGACTCTTCATGTGTGGCTGGGTGAAACGGCCTGGCCAAGTCTGCTGAACCGGATAATGTTTTTTCTGGCTTCGTTGATAGGAAAAGCAACAGGAAACCCTGGTGCATCTATCCGAATGCAGAAACCAATATATGAAATGTTATATCATTCATATATGACGTAGATGTATAATATATGAATATGTAGTCATTAAGCATCATCCTGAATTATGGGCAGCTCCCACAATCTTCCGACCAAACAGTTCTGGATTACCCTCTGGAAAAAAAAGGATGGAGCCATGCAATGTGAAGTCCCGCCGCTGCTCCTTAGCAGGCTCTTTGGATGGACCTGCTGGACCTGTCAAGGGATGGGTGAGGCACTGTGCTACTGGGGAGACCATCCTGAGATGTTTCTAACTATAATCAATGCATATCAATGCTATTGTGTGCCGGCACCGGGTCGTTTGTTTGGACGAACTCTGATAAGACCAATGATGGACCAATTGATGATCACTGAAGTTTTACCGTTGGTCCTGCTGTTGAGATACGGGTTGCGTGAAGAAAAACGTGGCATATAAATGGTTACAAAAACAAGCACCCTACACATTCAAATTATTGCTGATGGTTGCAGAGTATCTAAGGCACTCGTGGTCGTTGCCATCCACAACGCTCCCCTACTTTGCATGTCACAATGCGAGTTGGTGACACGAGCTTGGTGCCATGGGCACCGGCGCACGGTTGCAGGTGTGCAAAGTCCCAGGTTAATTCAGCAATCGCGACCAATTCAAGCTGCCATTCATTGCTTAGTCACGGAGCCACAATCGATGTGCTTTCGCCAATGGTTTGCATGAATGTTCTTCGGTGGCGATGTGGAGGGCACCCCGGATGGCATTTTGCGGCCGGTAATGATAAACAAGTAGTGTATCAATGTAAAATTTGCCTGCTTAAGCACGCTGGCGGGACCACAGCTTCACACATCATGGAGTACCTCCCACAACCCTGCTGTAAGACGGTCTCTTTCAATCAACACCATCAAATAGAATCGCAATAGTGACCATGTACTGCATGACAATCATAAGTAACGAACAACCAACACCCAGGTTGATCCCTCAACCCACGGTCTAACAGCAGCCCCAGGTTCGCCTGATTTCTTCTGGTTTTGCGGCTTCGACTTGGGCTTCGGGTCCTTCACCAGCGGGCCTTTTTCGGGATGGGGGGGTCAGGCTGGCCCATGGCCGTCATTCGTCCGAGGATCGTTGATATGTTGATGTTCATTCAACCATTTGGAAGTACTAGTGGTATTGACTCGCCTGTAGCATGACAAAGGAAAATAATCCATTTACAAATGAATTTCCAAGGATTTCCCATGGAAACAGCACCGAAATTCCATGTGCAGAAGCAGTCGCAGATCGCCACAATCATTCCGAAATTAAATGTGATGACCTATGCCATTGGTTTTAGGTGGTGAATGGTGGTGACTCCAGTTCATGGGTGAACATTCTGGTCCCTGAACTCCAATTCCGTTTGCTGGAATCCCCTGGAATCACGCACAGAAACCTTGGTTCTTGGCAATGAAATGCCATGAAATGCCATGAATCTCCAAGCACCAGAGTCGCCAGCTCCTCCTCATCCTCCTGGAGGTGCAGCGGGGCCGCGCATCTCTCCACGTGTGTCACATCAGGAGTTATAAACACAAAAAATGTTAAACATCCACATGTTCCTTGTTTCGGTATCTCTCACTCTGAAGCGTTGAGCTTGATAGGTCTGCAATCACATTGTGTATTTACAATATTTTCTAAGATTCCAGCAGGCAATTCTGACAGTAAATAATAGGATTTACACTTACCCCTGAACCTATCAGTTAAAGATACTATCGTAGGTGTTACCGCGGTGTCACCCTTCAATCGTAGGCATTTCCGACAGTAACGGGACGCAGCTTGGTCCATCTTCACCAGGTCCTCCGAGTCGTTGGACCGTTTGGAATCTCTTCGAACCTGAGGACACCAGAACTGACATCCCCACGGCCGGTGCACAGATGGAGCTTAGCGAAAAAATCAAAATCATCAGAAACAGATGGTATACCATCTAACGCTACTTCCCAGGATTGGTTTTGAGCCACCTCCAAGAATGAAATGCAGAGATCATCCAGAAATCCTACAGCCCACCCCAGGCTATGGATAAGCCATTGATAGCTCCATCGAAACATGCCCAGTGAAGCGCCAGACAAGGCTTGGACGACCGGAGCTTTGGAACCAGCAACAGGTGCAATTGCTTCCTGAGCAGCGATCTGCTGGTTGCGTCTTATGGTTGATAGAGATCCGCCAACGATGGAGGTTCAACTACAAGTATGGAACATGTACATATGATCTCTGATATTCATTGCGTTATTGTTCTTTTATCGGTATTATACTTCGAAAATGTAAATGGTACACACATATATATATATATATCATACTTGTGTTTATGTATCATAATGCATCATACATGTCGACGACCAACCATGACCAGAGATGCTAACACCACTTCAATCTGGCATAACTTCAAGCCCGGTCAAATGGCGAGGTCCGCGGCGAGTCCACGAGAATCAAGAGGCAACCAGATCACACATGGGTTCCAGTCCTTCAATGGGTTCCAGTCATTAACGATCAATCAAACATAGGTATGTATCCATGTATACACGCATGTGTCTAAATATATATATATATATAAATACATGATGGCTGTGAGTCAATAGCCTGGTTCCCAAGTGAACGTGCCCTAAATGACCAAACTACTCACCCTAAATGACCAAACTACTCTAACTACTGGGATGTTCACCCAACTAATTTCTTGGATGCTTCGACCCACAAGCAGCTTCGACTGGGTCGGAGCAAGGGGAGGAAGACCATGGAAGACCACAGTGGCTGCCGAGGCCTGCTCTGCCCTCTCCGCTTTGCCAACCACTTGGGGAGCAGCTTCGGCTCCCTGCGGTCGCGACACTGCAGGGGTCGGCTGAAGTACCATCTTCACCGCTTTTCTCGGGAAAAGATCAACTCAAATTGCACATGTTGGATCATGTTGGATCATGTTGGATCATGTTGGATCATGTTGGATCATGTTGGATGATGTTGGATCATGTCATGTTGGATCTTGGATCATGTTGCAGTGGTCATACACTGAATATCACTGCTGTTGCAGCACAAAAATAACATTCAAGGCTAAGGCCACCAGGTGGAAGGAAACCTCCTTAGACTCTGATCGGCGCTGCCAAGCATCGCCGACCTGCGCAGGGGGTGGCTTTGGAAGCCCGGCCTTGGACGGTCGGCGTCCGGTCCCTTTGCACTCCGCACATTTCACGGACGCGCGCGTGACCTGTGGAGATCGCACTTGGAGAGACATGATGAGTTGACAGCGGGGATCAACATGGACCATAGCCATGCCAAGCACTGGTGAACCTTTGATCCTTGGTGGTACACTACGGAGATGGGTCGTCCGCCAGGGCCAACCAAATCCAAAAATGATCCGATACATTGACATTAGCAACGATGAGCAAGTGATTTTGATGTGAGCATGAATACGATATCATTCAAGAGTTATAGAAAACACACAAAAACAAAAAAGCAAATGGCGTGTTATGTTTTGTTGGTATGCCCGCTGGGCCTGCTATATACCCCCACGTCTGTTTGATTCGAAGCTCTAGATGCTTAAGTTGGCAGTTTCTCGAGAACTAGTGCTCACACAAGCACAAGCAACTAATGAGAAAAATCATGATGATATCAAGCCACCTATCTGTCTACAATTTCGGATGTCAAAGAAATTGACAAGACAAGTCTGTATCGTCACAGGTCGCCACATTTAGACCTCAAGATCACTCCTCACCTCCCCAGCAAGTGACACACTCAGTCATAGCCAGCGCTTAAAATCGACATGCCATGCCTGCCTCCTCACCTTCGCCATTGCAGATAGGACAAACGAACTGCGGCTGCAGTTCATCGCAGTGCAAAATCAAAAGCTTGGATGGTGGATCAATCTCATTATCATGGCTGCTTAATGATGATTAACTCATTATGTATAATGAGAAGAGCCCAGCAATCAACATCTTTCCTCTGATGGATTGTATCAGTTGGTGAATTCTTGTATCGAAACACCACGACGCCAACAACTCAAGTAATGGAACATCCTACAACTGCATGAGTGTCAACAGTGTGTCTTTTGCTCATAGCTTAAAGCTATTGGGAAGAACAGTTCAAAGCAGCAGAGTGGCTGATGACCTCGTTGCAAAGATGCCAAATATGTAGACGAACAGGTAGAGGTGGCAGTTACCCAGAATAACAATTCTTGCATGGGCAGAGGAGCATTCGGATCACCAGCAGAGTGCACCTTGTTACCTCTACCTGCAGCACAAGCACCGGTGCCATCGCAGTTTGCGCACTCTTTTCGGGAAGTCGACACCTTAGGGAGCTCACTGTTTGCCCCCCGCTGCCTACCCTTATGCAAACTGATATAGGTGAAAATTCTACAGTAGGTCATGAGTAAACAATATGATCCATTTAACCTTTGACCAACTACCATCAAGTATCATTAAACATAGCATCGACATGCATTGGTCAACCATATCATTGATTATCAAGACTCTCTGAAATGGGTGTCTGAAACAGGGTTGCAGTGGCAGTGGGGACTGGCTTTCAAGAAAGTGATCTCCCCATTGTTTAGGCTCACCAACGACCAACTGGTTTGGCATATCCCCGGTACTTGTCAGCCGTATCTGCACTACTATGCATGATGTGCAGTGTATGTGTACATTTTTCCACATACATACATCTAGTATGTGAAAACATATATACTACAGTGTGTATATAAGATATGTATGTACTTGTGACTTAAACAATGGAACTGCTGTGGCTTAGGAGAACTCAATACATTATATCGATCCCTATATACCCCAAGTGCACATACTGTTCAAGTGAGCACAACTCTTCTTTAGTCAGTCCGTTGTGATGTCCACCCATCTATTTTGCTGTGACAATCCGTTAACCCACAATGTCACTTTTTTGTTGCTGGTCGATATTACATGGAGAGACAGAGAGATCAATCATCCAATAGTCTTTTGTTCATTGCGTTCCGACAAACACCACTTGTGCAAACTGGGGCTTGCAGCAACTTGTCCACTCCCATTGCACTCGTTGCAGGGCCTGCCATTTGAAAGAAGGCAACTATCTAATCCCTGCAATGGTCAGTCCACCATGTTTAGTGACGTTGTTATGACAAGTTGAAAAAAAAACTCATCACTGTGTGTGGATTGATCATCAAAGGGGTCGCATTGGATCGCAACAAGTTTGAACCTTGCTCCCGGCGATAGACAGAGCCAACAGCAGCTAAGAGGATACGTGGACAATATATATATATATAGTTAGAGGGATGTAGTATGAAATGGAATGCGACATCATCATACTATTCACCACCATGATGAATGATGGCGGTAGCAGCCACCTCAGTTTCACCACCTCCCAGTGCCACAAAAGCATGATGCAACAACCCACACCAACTAACCATCATCGGGACATGGACAGCTCACAGCAGCTTCCAATGGGATGATCATGGGCTGGGGATGTCTGGCATCTTTCCAGCCCGGTAAGCGATGGTTACTCACGATCGCTGTAGCATGCGAACAACTGCTTAGCATCGGGGTAATGACAGCAGTGAATGACACATTTGTCAATAACCAATGATGAATGATACAAATTATCTACCTGTCGTATGGCACTTGATGAGTTCTATCAGTGTGCTAGGCTAGATTCTTGGAGGGTACTTTGTGCTCGCGGCAAGTCATCCCTGTCCGTGTGAAGTCACCCTCCCGCACGGGCACACCCGATTAGGAAAAAGTAACTCCATTCGTAAAAAGTAAACCCTGCATCATCGACTCCAAATAGGCACACCAGATACATACCAATTTCGACTTGTAGTATCTCAACCAATTTGGTTGCTACAATCATCTCTTTGTTTTAAGCAAATCACAATGGCACAACCTGACACCATGTACAAATACTGGGTAGTGACCAGGTAGAACAAGAATACCAATGAAAGATTGAAGCAAACGGAACCACCTCCAAAGAAATGTCACCACTCTTCCCCGCACCGGAAAAAGGTCTCAGAGATGGCAAACTATTCTGCATGACGAAATTCCCAGCCATTTCAAGCAAGCCAAATAGCATGCACATCAAAACACTGGTGATCAGACAGCCTCCCAGAAGCTAATTTGGGTGGCATGGCACGCTGCCACGCTTTGATGGATATGTTGGCATTGAACTTCTTTTTTGTGTTCAAGGAATCTGAGTGCTCCCCTGAGATGGGCTGTGGCATCAGTCTGTTGCTTCTCTGAGCATCGTTTCAGATCGTTTCCAAGCCAAAAATTGATCGTTTTCGATGCGAAGTGCTCAATGTATAGGGTACATCTGGATGGAACACATGCGAGGGCTCGCGTCCGCACTCAAAATGAGTCGGGAAGAATCTCCACTTGAAATAAACCTGTTGTTTGCTGTGTGGGTTTGCAGTCCTATCATGCGTGACGCATCTTCACTCACTTTCAAATGTTTGATACCTCCAAAGGCTGCAGGCACAGCACAATAATTACGAACCCAACATGTTGCTACCTGGGCCTGTTTGGCGGTCCTTATATGTACCCTCTGAGTGCAAGTGCAACGACTGAGGTTCCCCATATGACCAGTCGTACAACCTTGCTACTGCAGGTTGAAGCCCCCAGTGACATGACTATCGAGGCCACTTCACTGCATCCTTGGCGCATCTTTTCATCTGTGCGACCTGGTCATCCTGAGAAAGGAGCAGCTTCTTTGTCCCTTCCCTAAGCCCAGCCGCCAAACTTCAACGACGTGCAGGATGACTCGGCCCGAACTGGCAAATGTCATCAAATCTCAATTCGTTGCACTAAAAAGATTGAAGAAGTACCAGAAGCATCAATAGCAGGCAGCTTGTCATTCACCAGATTCATGGATGGTCAGAACCACGCATATGAAAGCGAATCGAAACAAGAAACAACCATGATCATTTCCACTAGCAAAAGAGTCCAATTTGGGAGTTGACAATGTTGATCTATGTGGGTATTTCGAGCCTAGGCAAAGTGGGCCCCCAGTCCAAAGCGTCCTTTTCAGTTGCTGGACAACTGCATGTTTTTGGAAGGACACCACCTCTGGACAATCCCACTAGGGCGTTTCTCAAAATAGGGGTACCCCGAAAGCATCCTTTAATAACCATGTATAGTGATAAAACAGCCATTTCTATCCATTTCTTGGGTCTGCCAGCTATTAAGAAACCAGCCCTTGATCTACAGCCGAATCTGGTCCTGCTGCGCGTTCTCAAAACGTACCGTTGTCTCCATCTCCACTCAGGGTTAGAAGCTGGCATTCCTCCTGGACCGAACCCTGTGACCTGTCACATGGTTGCTCATAGGGTTTTAAATGGCTTTAACCGTGATTAATAATGGTGCACAATAGAGGAGTCCATAGTGATACCCTCATTGTTGGCTCGATGGGTTTATGGACACGCCCATTGCAAATCACTATTGGACAACCCCTCAAGCAGCTTTCTGCTGGATGTTTGTGTTGTCTTCTTCCTGTTTTGTTGCAGAAACCGTGTGGGAAGCCTATGGTACATTGACATGGCTTTGTCACGAGTTTTGATGTCATCTCCTCATCGCCCAACTTGTCCGAGACATCCCACTGCTTCTTCTTGTTCTCATCATCCTGAAGCAACCGAGCGGGTGGACATATCCAAAGTCCTGCGAACACAACGCCTCTGAATGACATGGCTGAGATCATATATGCCTGCATCCCAAAGTTAGTTCGCGAAATCCCATCCAACGGCCGGTTCTGATTTTCGAACGCTCGCGGTTTGCGGTCTTTTTTGGAGCTGGCTCCTTTTTCCATCTTGTTCGACCTGCATTTCGTTGACATCACACCATAAAAATCGTGGCAGGCTGACGTTCAGAAATCCTTGCGCCGGCGTCGTTGAGCTGCCAAGAGATCCAGCGATGATGTCCAGCTTATGGCTTGATGGTCCAGCTGCTGCGCAAGCGCAACGCTTGCAACAGTGATCTTCAACTCAGCAAGGCCTTCGTTGATTTGTTGAACGCAACTCACAGCTGCCAAAGACTGCAAAGGCCCAAAGGCTGTTCACCAACTCCTGCGACAACTGCGCCGTCATAGCCATCCGGTCCAGGTGTTCTCCGAAAAGACATGTTTTTTCCGTTGAAGATCTTTGAAGTATTTTCAAGGGCCCCATCTCAATTCTATTCCATGCACATTGTCGTGCACCTACATCATCCTATGTCATCCTATGTGCACCTACACCACCCTGCAGGGTACCTGTTGGTGTCGCTCCTTCCGATCAAACTCGCAGGCGCAACGCTGAACCTGCAGCGCCAAGGACCCTCGAAGCAAAGGATCCACCACCATGGTTTCCACGGCCAAAGCCCAAGAGACATTCGCCACCTGTCACCGGTTTGAGAAGAGCCACCGTTCAAATAGTGGTCAATAAATGGTTGAGTACTGGATAGAGAGGGTCAATAGTGGTTCTATATGTTTTTATGATGGAGAATAAGTACATTATACTTGTAAGTGTTAACAACCAACCACCCACTGTGAGTAGAAGACGCACCGATGTTTGCTGGTTCAGCAATAAATTGTGCCCCTGAAATCATTGAGAGGAGCTATGAGCTCTATGAGCTGGGCATAAAGATCAAGGTCGAAACAGCGACCGAAGCAGATCGAAGTAGTATTACGTCTCTCTGTTGCTTCAAGGCACTTAGACATATGACGCAGGTCTGTCATCATTGTTGCTTGTGAAGCTTTGTCGAGGTTGCTTTCTTTGAGATTGCATTTCATGTGAACGTATGGTGGTTTCTCAAAATAGGGGTACCCCAAAATCATCCACTATTAGTCATTTATTGTACTAAACCAACCATTTTTGGGGCTCCCTATTTTGAGAAACCTCCGTATAGTGTGCATGTTCAAAATGAGAGTCTTAGGTGTCTTAGGTGTGCCAAGAGTTGTCGAAACACGGGCTATTCCTCAGGTTTTTTCCGCGGCCAGAACTGGCCAACGAGATGGTTTATGGTTACCGGTGAGTAACACTGCAATGGGAAATCAATGTAAATCATGCATGGTTTTTGATGTCGAAGATCGGGGCAGTGATAACAACCAAGAAGTCTCATCTGGTGATATTTGATTCCTCCTTCAGGTCGCCAGCCATGCAGCTGTTGCCCCCACCTGGATGAACAGTCGTGAAACCTGGGTTTCGTTTCCAGGGGAACACTTGCCGCAAGTAGACATGTTTGGCCATTAGCTCATTGGCAGTTAATTAAACGTGATCAACCACCATCAATTCTTCAATAAAGAAGCACTAATAACTAAGCATCACTCGGGCCATCAATGAACCCTCAATTCAGCATTATTCAGCATCATCAACCACTATTGACTATTAGCTACTAGTCTTTACCATGAATATGAACCATCATTACGCAAGAGTGTAAACAACCACTATCACTCATATTCTTTACTATAAATCACTATGACGAATCACTGTCACTGTAAATCGCTATAAAAACCAGTATAAATATCCTTTCAGAAATTATGCCCAGCAAATCACTCCCACCATTTTACCTTGAGCCAAAAGTACAGCAACACTTGACGGTTGCCCTATGACCTCTTTACAGGGGCTGAATTCTCAACACCCCACCTTCAACGTAAGTGCTACACTATGCTACACTTTCGTTGACTCTAACGCCTTAGCTCCGACAGCTTTGCCGGTGTGAAACTCTTGACACATGGTCTTCATGTGTTTCTCACAGGTTTCCTTGTTCACTGGCTTTGTACACAAATCGGCTAAGTTGTGCTTCGTTCCTATTGAGCTAATCTTCAGATGGTTGTCTGCCACACGTTCTTGGATCCACAAGTAGCGGGTCTGTACGTGTCGCAACTTTCCCAATCCACGGCGACTCGCGGTTCCACGTGCCGCACTAGAGTCGCTGAAGATTTGTAGACTGAGATCATGTCCCCAGTCTTTCATCAACACTTTGATACTCAATCCAATTGCTGCTGCACGAACGAGTGCGTAGAACTCGCTCTCTCCACTTGATAAAGCTATTGTGCTTTGCAGGTTTGATCCATGCTTGATTCCGTGTTGCCCCACCTGCACCACATATCCAGTAGTGCTCTTTCTTGTTAAGAAACAGCCTGCGTGGTCGCTGTCTGTGAACACTTTGATCACTTGGCTTTCCTTTTGTTGGTGATACACATTCACCACACGAGGCTTTCCAACAAGGTATCGACCTAGTCTCTTCAGGTCTTTCATGTCTGCCTCGTTTGGGGCTTTCATCTTTCTCGTCAGAGATTTCACTGCTTCAGCAATGTCCGCTCGATCCTGCGCAAGAAACTGCGCTCTCATCACCAGACTTCTAAAGAGCGTAGTCTGCTCAGCCGTCATCGGTGGAAGTCCAACCGATGCCAGCACCTCACTACTCTTCTTCTTTTCTGCTGGTGTTGCAACTGCTTTAGCTTGTGTCAGATTGAGCTGTCGAACAATCATCTCTGCATGTCTTGGGTCTGCTTCGTATGTAACTTTTCCTGTCCTTTGTTCGTATGCGACGATACGGTTCAGAATGGTAAGTCGATCTCCTGATCCCTCACCAATCATACCGTCACAACGGTATTCGTACTTCTTTGACAATACTTCCTTCATGTAGTTCTGGCCCTCGTCGTCGGCCAACACTAGGAAGTCATCTCCATGAACCAACAGTTGGATGTTCTTTGCGGTATGCTTGAATACACTTGTCCAAGCTTTGCCTTGGTCAAATCCACACTGTTTCAGATGTTGTGAGTAGTCTTCTTGCCAAACATGACTTGCATCTTGTGTTCCGTACATTGTCTTTAACAGAATGGCACAGTAGCCTTCCTGCTCATCTCCCGGAGGTAAAGTCACGTAAACCTTCCTCTTCGCTTTTCCGTAGAAGTGGGCTCGAGAGATATCGTACAATGCTAGTCGCAACTTGCTCTTGCTTTTCGTTGCAAGTTGTGAACACAAAATCTTTGCCGCTTCCAGTGGTGGCATGTTGCTGAACAACATATGTCCTGGAAGTGCTCCATGTTGCTTCTTGATTTCCCGAACTACGATTCGCGATCTGTAGTTGGGCTTCTCACTATCTCCTTTGTTTCTGTCGATCCATTTGAGTGTGATCGGTGCTTTTCCCGTTTCGCGATGGCACTCATCCAACGTACGCTTTTCGTAGACTTGTGCCTTGTGCAACCAATCAAGTTCCTCTTGACGAGCTGCACGCACAAGGTCTGCATTCAGCTGGACTCCGGTGATGGAGTCGAAGAAGATTTGGTCTTCTTGTTGACCTTCTTCAAACGTTGGTACGTAGTCACCTTCATAGTCTTCCAAAGCTGGGTCTTCATCCGGACTGGGACCAGCTTCCATGGAATTGACTTCACCGAACTCTCCGTCAACTTCCATCTGTTTCTTGATCCCACGGATGATTGCTTGTACTAGCTTAGGTGGGTAGATCCTAGCCATTTTGGCACGACCGTTCACAAGGTGTATGTGACGGTGCCACGGTTTTCTTCCGCCTGCGTCGTCGTTGCTGCAGGTTCCTTTTAGGATCTTCGCCAACTCGGGACTTCTCCCATCTACACATTGGTCCCTCGATTACTTTCACTCCTGGAAGTTGTTCAACTTCGTGAATGCATTCTTCTCTCCAACTCGCTGCACTCTTGGGATGTTCGTGGAGGAAATACTTTCCCCTCTTGTGTCTTCTTTTGTAGATGTCACATGCTGTCTTCAGCATCTCTCAACCGTTCCTGTTGGATCTCGGGATCCACGCGTCCTTTGTTCAAACCTTGTAGTGGCGAAAACGCTTCACAAGGTGGACTGCCTGTGGTCAAGTAGGGATCCTCTTCGTCGAGGATCCTATTCAACTTCTTCACCTGGGTTTTGTCTAACAGGTCCCATCCTGTTTCCAAATCGACTGCGTATCCTGGAAGTAGTCCGTACGATCTACACTCCTCAGTCAATCTTGGTGGTGAAAAGATCTCTGAGATGTCGTGTGCACCCAGAGCTTGCAAATCTTGTTGTGAAACTTCCCAATCTTCGTTGGGTTCAACTGTGAACTGGAACAGTGCGTGTAAGTCACTCGATGGTTGTGCTGATGACCAAAACTGATCGTGTGAAAGATCAGATCCAGGCGCTGCTGAACTTGATGCTGCTGCTCCTTCTGCAGGAGCTGGTTGTACCACAACATTCGGTCCCGGAAGTCCTCCGGCTGAATCAGCCGAGGGCCCCCCATCTTCGATGTCGTGGAACAAGTCATCCAAGTTCTCTCCTTCTCTTTTGGTTCTGGTCTCAACCTTTGCTCTCTTCGTTCCTTCCTTTCTACCACTCTCCGTCTGTGACCTCTTTGGTGTTCCTGGGTCTGGTTGTCCCAGGGCAACTGATGACCTCACTTCGCCATCTTCTGGATCTGGAAGTCCAGATACCTCTACCTTTGATTTCTTTGTCTTTCCTTCTTCTTTTCTTCTCTCTACATCGGCTAGCCTTTTCCTACCTTCTTCTGTCTGCATCAATCTCATCTCAAGGCGATATCGACAAGTGGCGTTGTGAGCGACTGCTGGCGCTCCAACCATCAGGGCTTCACAGCCTCTGCAACCTGGCGTGTAATCCATACTACCGTCTTCTTTCTTCAAGTCGTCCTTTCGGACGTACAAGTTCCTTGGGCCGCTATCTCTCACTGCAGGCGTGAGCCTTTGCTCAGCTGCTGGGAGCGTGATGTGGAGTCTGTGCTCCATATCTTCAGCACTCCTCGGACGAAACGCCCAGGGAGTACCCTTTAGCTCCTTCAACTCTGCACGGTCCCATCTTTCAGCCTCTGGCTTCCTATGGACGGTGTTTCCTCTGAGTGGTCATCACCAACACATCTGCTTTTCTGCCATGTGTTCCAACGTATTGGCCACTCATGACCCTACGTCCCAGGTCTCCACTCTTTCTTTCTTTCTCGGTCTCGCCTTCTCTGGTCACCTTATAGGAGTCGATAGGTCTGAAGAAAACTCGTTCTCCAAACGTCACCATCGGTCTGTTCCACTTCCTTCCAGTCAATCTTTGATACGGCGTCTTGCCGTCATCTTGAATTGCAAATCGACTCAAGCAAAATGCCGCATGTAGCCAAGTGAGCAATGGATTCGTGTCTTCCAACTTGCCCAAATGGTCTTCCAGTTCACTCAACAGAGCTCGCGATTGTCGCTTCTCGTCTCTCACGGCTACTTCTACTGAGCCGTTGGCACTATGATCCCCAGTTGGGGCTTCCTGCAATATCACTTCAATCCCTTCTGCTTTACTCTTGACTTCTCTCTTGAGTGCAACAATGGCGGGTTCGCCATCACTCTTCAAAATCAATCGTTTGTATCCTGTCTCGTTCAAACAGGCCAAAAGAAAGTTCACTGAAAACAAATCAGGACCTTTTGTTGGGATTGTGGTCGCCCAGACCATCTTGGATTTGTTGTCCTTCACTTGAAGGTTTGTGCTTTCTCCTTCCTTCTCACCGTAGTAGAAGTAATCTATTGATACAATAGGGATTTCGCTGTCCTC
>VSDK01009952.1:446949-495942 GCA_009767595.1 Symbiodinium kawagutii
AGTTCTTGGATATCTCCAAGCTGGCCGCCAGTCGTTGACGGTACCGGGTGATTGGCAGGTCTCTCCAAGTCATTGCCTGCCCTTCACGCAACATCCTCCTATACCTTTGCCTGGCCTCCCGTCGGGTTGCTGCTGGCAATCCAACATCCGGCACTTCGGCATCCGAGGCTTCTTCCAACATGGCGATTTCGAGGAATCCGGTTTCGGCTTCGGGTTCAGGTTTTGCTTGTTCAAAGTTGCCTACTTGCTTGTTCTTACCTTTACCTGTTTTGCCTTTGCCTTTAGACTTCCCGTGGTTCTGGTTGGGGGGTGCTCTACAGTCTTTCTGGTAATGTCCAGGTTTTCCGCAGTTAAAGCAAACCGCGGACCCCGGACTTGAGCCAGACTTGCCATGACCCTTACCATGTTTACCACCACCACCAGACTTACCTTTACCACCTTTGGGGTATCCTTTTCCTTTTCCCTTGTCGCCTCCTTTTCCTTTTCCTTTATCTCCTTTCTTACCTCCTTTGTGACCATGCTTCCCAAAGGCACCTACATCCATGTCATCTGGTCCCGGCTGCTTACCAAGGGGCTCGATCTTCAGCTTCGCGCCAACCCTCGTCTCGAGGTACGTCGCCAACTCGGAGTGCATGTCTTCGAAGTCCAGGAACTTCGAGCGGTTGAGCTGCAAGTGGCGTTCGATCTCTGGAGGGCACATGGATTCGAGAATGCTCATTTTAATGTCGTCAGCAATCGCTTGGCGTTGCCCGGTGGCATCTTTGCGAGCTTCAAAGCGGTTTAGGAGTTCGGTCCAGTTTTCGATTCGTTCACTCAACTCTTCGAGTTTTGCCTTGCCTGGAGCAAGGATATATCGAAGTAGGGACGATTTCTTCGCTCCCGTACTGGGATCATACCTCCTGTTGAGGCGCCGCCACGCGTCGATGCCATTGTTCTTTTCTGTGTTTCTCACTATCATAAAGGGTTCTCCCTCAAGGAGATTTTGCAGTGCTGAGTACACTTGGGTACTCTTCTCTTTTAGCTCGTCTACCGCATTTGCCGTACCTAGGCCGAAAGCGGCCCGGGCACTAGCATCAGAGATCGAGCTTGTCTGCTCTTCTGCCCATTGAAGGACAGGTTCCATCTCAGGAAAGATCGAGTAGATGAACGTTTCCATCTTGATCTTCCATCGTAGGTAGCTCTCAGATTCTTTTCCGCTAAACCGCTCAGGTTTTCCAATCCCGCGATTGTCGACGAGATTCAACTGCTTCTTTCCGTCTCGCTTCATTGCCGTTGCCAACTCGCTTTGCGATGTGGCCAAAGATTGGATAGCAGGGCCCAACGTCTGGCTTGCCTGCTCCAATCCTGATAGTCTGCCCTCAAGTTGGGCATTTCTCTGTTGACTTTCTTGGAATGCTGCACCCAACTGGTTTAGTCTTTGGGTCAGCTCTTGGAGTTGCTGTTCCGGGGTAGCCATCGGGTCACTTCCCTAAGGAGCCCTCTACCGGAGCCAGAGCTCCGCTACCACTTTCAGAAATTATGCCCAGCAAATCACTCCCACCATTTTACCTTGAGCCAAAAGTACAGCAACACTTGATGGTTGCCCTATGACCTCTTTACAGGGGCTGAATTCTCAACAATATCCATAAATCACTATAAACATCTAAAAATCACCATAAAAATATCTATAAATCACTATAAAAAATCACCATCAATCACTAGCATCAAATCCCTATCCCTCGTCTCGTCTCACCCATGGCCATCTGTGCCTCTTGCGGCCCGAACTCGCTCAGCCGAGGCCAAACAGCAGCTGCCAGCGCAGGCATCAAAGACTGCCCCAGCCGGGGCCGCGAAGACCTGGGCGACCAACCAACCAACCAACTGGTTGGTGGTTTCAACCCATGGTTAACTATAGTAGTTACCTAGTGGTTATATATGGTTAATAATGGTTGATATAAACCAATAATATGGTAATAATGGTTAATAATGAAGGTTAACCATGGTTCACAATGGTTAATAATGTTTATATATGGTAATAATGGTTGATGATGATCATAGATCTGGTTGGTGGCTGAACCACCCCTATGAAAAATATGCTTGTCAACCAGCCGTTTGTTAGTAATTACTAGGGAAAATAAAGAATGTTTAAACCACCAGCCAGTCAACTATAGGAATGGTTCATGATAGGGGACCACCAGTTGCCAATGATAGGGGACAAGCAAGCAAGCAAGCAAGCAAGCAAGCAAGCAAGCAAGCAAGCAAGCAAGCAAGCAAGCAAGCAAGCAAGCAAGCAAGCAATGGTGAATTGGCTACGGGTTGGTTCATTCACCATGGATAAGAGGGGATAATAACTTATTAATGAAAGGGAAGACAATGGTGAATGATGGGGGAAAGTACAAGGTTTTGACCCACGCATTGATTGAAGCGTCAGTAATGAAGTCTTTCTATTACTTCGTTGATTGGCCACTGATGGTAGTCAAGTTTTTCATTTATGAAGGTTTGATTGATGGTTCGTTGATGGCTAATCGGTGGTTGATCACGGCTAGCTGGTTCATGATGGACAATTGGTTTTGCAATTTGTTGTCTGTTGTTGATACATGCTTGACCAGTGGCTAACAATGGTTCATGGCTTGATCATGTTCGTGAGCCATTGGTAACTCTACAACCATGCGACATCAACCACCAGCCATGCCTCCCAGCGGCTTCAGAATTGGTCCATCCAAACCGGCAGCTGCCACAGCCCAAATCACAGCCGCCAGCTGAATCGTTTCCAACTCCCTGAGGCACATGGGAGAATGAGTGATCGCCAGCTAGAGACTGTAGATATTTACAGGCAAAATCATTGACGTGATTTGATTAGCACTGCTATATGATAGATATATCATCATACATGCTAATGTATATGCAAATAGCTGTAGTAGGGTTGCAAAGTAGAACATGGTAAAAACAGCAACGGATGTGTGCAATTGTGTCTATGCGTGTATATGTGTGTGTGTGTGCCTCAGGAATCCAAAAATGGTGGTTAACAACAGTCGAGAGAGACTTGGTACATCTTGGTGCACCGTGTGGTTGTTCTTGTGGTGGTGGTTGTTGTTGTTGCTGTTTTTGTTGTCGTTGTGGTTGCTGGTGTTGGTGTTGTTGAAGTGGTGGTGGTTGTTGTTGTTGTTGCTGCTGCTGCTGTTGTGGTGGGTTGTTGTTGTTGTTGTTGTTGCTGCTGCTGCTGCTGCTGTTGTTGTTGTTGTTGTGGTTGTTGTGGTTGTTGTTGTGATTGCCGTTGTTGGATTGTCAACGATGGGATGCTACCATGGCTGGGAAAGTATTCTGTTTGATGTGGTAGTTCTTCGTCGACCAGGATCTACTGTCAAACTGATCGGTGCATTCATGGGCGTGGTAAAATGATCCTGTGGGCAGGTAACCATCGATGATCATTTTGATCACACTTAAAATCTTGACAAAAGACGCCCAACGACTCACTTCGAAGTTACCATCTCTACCAAACCGTTTGACCATCAGATCATTGTTACGCAAACGTTGGCACTTCCCGTGGAGGGAACTAAGATCTGCACGGGATTCGCGACACACAATAAGCTGTCAGCTTTTGTGCAATGCGGCTAGCTCTGCCTGTGTCGGAGCATGTTGGGGCGACTTTCAGTCATCAACTTTAGTCTTTCTCCCTTGTTGGCAACTTAATCAGAAGGAATGAACCACATCAAAAAAAGGCTCAACATGGTTTGGCAGGGTATATTTAACTACATCTATGTACGCAAAGAAAGTCAATATCCCATGTGCATAAAACTAGAGGGAAAGAACCTCGAAAGAACATTCGAGCTTCAGACGAATAATGGCTAATGATATGGATTAATAGGGGATAATCACCAACCAACTTATGGTTCAACAACTACTATAGTTTCATTATTACCATATATATAGTCATTATGAACCACTGTTAACCACTAGTGACAAGTGCCCAAATGGATAGATGGATCACCAGGCCTGAGCCACACGTGGCAAGTGCCCAAATGGAGTTGGCCAGCTCTTGTGCTTTGAAGCCATCAGGTGTAGATGCGGCCCTCGAGGCCAATCGTGGCATGACATCTACCTGACGGACGAAGATGCCGCAGACGAAGCCGTCAACCAAACCATGAGTCCTGGATGCAACCGTTAACCTCGTAAGAACCACCGGGTGGATAGGATGTTCAGCTGGTTGGTGGTTGCCCCTGAGTCCTGGATAGCATGGTCGAAAATTCCGACGCCTCCAAGTCTGTCAGCTTGGTATCTGTAGACACATTCGATTCTCCACGCAAGTACCTGCTGTCTGTATTCGTATTTGTGCAAATGATTCATGAACCAGGGAAGTTCAGAAGCGAACACACAACGAACTGGAGCTGTCTGAGAAAAATGGTCTGGAGTCTGGATATGTCACTACAGAAACCAATTGGTCATGGGTGGGTTCCACCCTTTGATCTTTCTTACTTTTGGTAGTGGACCCATGGCCAATATTTTCTATACTTCTGAAGGTCATTTATTTACCTACAGGATTCGTGATGTCATACTCACTATACATCCTACGAGGTGAACCTCCTAATTCAAAGTTGTTTGACACGCCATTTGACTACAGTTATAGCTACCACAACTGATAGTCATCCTAGCGACCAAGTTAGCAAACTCAGGGGCCCACCTTGTACAAACCTACATAGTTGGACCATCATTCGCTAGTGGCACTTCATGACGAAAACGACTCACATTGGTACATCATTGATGACGCCCAGGTGCCCAGGTGCTCTGCACTTGCCAGGTGCTGGTGATAGCTCATTTTGCTTGCACGTATGTGGCGGTGCCTCTCTTTGCTTAATTAAGTAGTGTGTATGTATGGGCGTTTCTTAAAAAGGGGTACCCCCAAAATAACTACTTGATTGCTTTTACTGATTGATAAAGGATGATTTGGGGGTCCCCCTATTTTGAGAAACAGCCATAGGGACAAACACAATTATTGGTGCGTACAGATCCACAATCATCTACACGCAGCACATGCATAAACAAATCATTGCCAACTCCAAGAATCGGAAGTGTCAGGGTAAGAGCTCCAAGTCCAATGACACTTCCGATGCGAGATGTCTATCAATGACACTTGCAAGAATCTATATGATGGTTTCTCAAAATAGGGGTACCCCCAAATCATCCATTTATAGTCATTTATACTAATAAACTAGCCATTTTTTGGGTCCCCAATTTTGAGAAACCACCATATCATAACTCGCCTGGTCCTCCAAGTCTGCATCGAGAGCTGCCATGGCCCACAGGCCGTTGCTGACATCTTGGTGGTTCAGCTGCTGCGCCTCTGGTCACTGCTGACGCTTAGTCACCAACTGCGGGGTCTCTTGAGTCCATTTCACAGGTTGGTGGTTCACCCAGATATCTTTTGCGGCAGGTGTTTGACACGAATCAAGTAGAAATGCCAATCTTCAGAAAGTCACATGTATTTATATTCAAACATATTCAAACATAATTTACATATATACAGAGTATATATACATGTATCATGATATTTCAACAATACTAATTGAGAGGAGTTCATGCAACTACTAACAGTGCATTAGTAGCACCTGTAGGTATGCACCTCCAACCATTCTCAGTCCCGATGCTTTGCAGCACCGGAAGCACCTGGGAGTACTAACCATAGCTGTGGCAGTCATGGCTACATGGCAGTGACCAAGTTTCTCATCGATCCAAAGGAAGAGCCAAGTGGAAGAACCAAGTGGTTGCAGGAGTTTCTGATGCCGAAAAAAAGGTGGACTTGGGTTGATTGATGCTTCAAGTGGTAGGGGACTACGAGGACTTGCATGGCCAACCATCAGCCAAGCATTTCTACATCTGAGTGATGCTCTCAGATCATCGGAAAACGAGCCAGTGTGATGCAAAAACCGGAGCTTGACAAAACCACAACTTGAAGCCATGTCTCTTTCAGGTACCCCTCAGTCGTGGCCTCACCACAACGGGAAGCCTCCTCTCACCTCTTCCCGAGGCCCATGCCTTGGAGGCAAGTTGAAAGGCAACCTGGAGCCGTGCAGAACCGTCGTCCATGTCTCCGAGAAATGGATCGAAAATGGAGCCGGAAGCATATCAGTTCTCTGCTTCGTCTGCTTGGTTTCAAGCCAAGAATCATCCAAAAATCATCGAAACCAAGCAACAGCGCTTGGAATCCATAGCCAATGTTGCTCAAGTTGCAACTGAGGTCTTTCCTTCATTCTGATTGCTTGGTGCTGCTTGGTTGAAATCTACAAACAGGTTCCATCTTTGGAGGAACATGGGCCCCACCTCATTCGCAAGGTTAGGCACTGCTTCCAACACCGGCTGTCGCAAACGCGCCACAGCCCACAGAGTGTTCCTCGCTGCTGGGAAGTGGTGAAAAACGGCACACCAAAAATGGTTGGTTTATTGATATATAATGGCTAAGAATGGATGATTCAGGGGTACCCCTATTTTGAGAAACCACCATGTAGTGGTTTCTGAAAATAGGGATACCCAAAAATGGTTGGTTGATTACTTACAAATGGTCAATCAACATCCATATCTGCAGAAAAAAAGCAAATTGCTATAGCGTCTGCTCCAAGTATCGACAGCTGGCGGCCATCAAGGCATTTTCTCTTCGCAAAGTCCTCCTGTCTCAACAGCAAAGCCGTCAGGCTTCGACGTGCCAAACGATCATCCTTCAACGGCCCGTGCTTCGCGAGCGCATGTAGAGATGCTGTGCAATGAATGGGGTCGAGACCTTCAGCGGAGCCCACATGGCAACACAGATCACTCGAAACAAGAACTGAAGCTTGAAAGACTTGCCTGACTTGCTATGGCCGTCCATGTCGGCTTCCCCAAGCATCAACCATGATCAACGATGATGTAACGATGATCCAAGGCTGGTATCACACGCTGAGGCTCAGGCGCTTGAGATTCTGTGCCACCAGGACCAAGACCTGCAAGGAACAGGCAGCTGACGTCTTGGACTTTGCCGACTTGTCTGCAGCATATCATTTTCAAACAACGGGCCGCCGGACCTGGCCTGACTATCCAACTGATTTGTGAATGACGAGTGGCATGGCACAGTCAAGTCTGCACGGCCGGAAGGCCATCCCATGCACAACAGGGCAGCCGTCACTGTATCACTTTGGAGATCGCGGCAACAAGCCAAAAGTGTCTACTTGAATAAGCAGATGTGTTGAAATTTGAAGGTTCAAACATGTTTACAACATCTTCAAATGTATAAGATACGGTGGTTTCTTACAATGGGGGGCGCAAAAAATAGACAAAATGGTTGGTTTATTAGTTTCTATGAATGACTAATAAATTGCATGACAACTGGGAGGTCACCCCTATGACTTGAGAAATACCCATATGGAAATCCTCAATATTGGTGACGTAACGTATATATGGTTACATCCATCCTAGAATGATGTCCTAGCATGGCTATGTTTTAAACGCCTCCGTACGGTCTCATATGGTTACCTATTATGGTTAAATCCTAGAATGGTTATGTATAGCATGCACCCATATACATAGCACAAGGGGAGTCATCTACCCTGCTGCCTGCCGGTCATCCACTGCATGGCACCTCCTCGGCAGAGGTGCTGCGAGCTATGTGGGCAGTACCCAGCTTTGGATGCCATGCCACGCGTCGCATGGAGCCACAAAGCCTGCAGGATATCCATCACCTTACAAGTTCACTAGGGTCAACTAGGATTCACTACCAGTTATGGAGGTGTGGATCACCCATGTCATGACTGCTCGGGGCTGACCTAGCAAAACCCTGCGGATGTTTTCTCTTTGGAAACCGGAATCTGCTGGCTTGCCATGTCATTTCGAAGCTATCTGCTAGTTTTGGCAGGGACGCTGATTCTCGGAAGTGCCCAACTGCAGTTTTGCAAGCAAGGCCTGCCATTTGCAGCAGAAAATGAAGTTTGATTATACATAGTAATTCAATCTCACCAAATCTCATTTAAGTTCTAGTTTGTTTTAACATGTTTAAACAATTATCTATGTCACCAATTCGGGTTGCAAAGCACTTTGCGAACGGATTCAAGTTTTCTCTGAAAAGGATTGAATGTGATTGTGAACCGGCAATACTCTGATTATTTTTATTTTTGCGATGGAACAATGATAATGCACTGATGAAATAATTGATCCCAACCAATGATTAAATCAAAGAGCCGAAGAAACCGAAGAAAAGTAGCGGTTGATGAGATGTTCAAATCAAACAAGTCGTGGAAACGTTGATTTGGTTGTCTGCTTTGTAATTTGGTTTTCCCAAAATGAGTGGTTCCAAATCTAAATCCATCAGACTTCAGCTGAATTGAAAGGGAATCAAAGATATGTGCCAAAGATGTGAATTTCACATATTTCACCGTCCACAACAGGCCCGTGTGAAACTGGTTTGAAAAAGACAACGACCTTACACAATAAGTGATTGCTCAACTTTGCTTCTGATCTAACGAAATTTTTGCACACAACTGATGTTTACAAAACATATCAAAACATAAAGGGCATACAGCAGCAAACCAGCTGTCTGGCAAAGCATTATAAAGTGCGAATGCATTTTTTTGCCCCAGCTTCTCCACCATGGAATCGTCATGGTCCAGCTTTGGACACGACCAACGCTGACATGGAGACATGGCATCTGTCTGGGCGCCGTGGCCGCCCGTGGCTCAACGGGATCAACTGCTGCCAAGCCCTGGGGCGGTGAAGCTCCACGGCCACCATCGCACGAGCGCAGCCGGGGTCGTCGACACCAGTGCTGCCGGACGCTCTGGGATCACCTGCGCCACAACGAAGGAGATCAACCGTGTCCGAACGCGTCGTCTTTTAGTTGCACCTAGGTGGGATCAGATTGAGCCAGGAGTCATGCAACTTCAATGATTGAATGATCCATCCGTTCTCAGGGATTAATTTCCAATGCTGCTTTTCGATGATCCCTTTTGCAGTGGTCATGATCGCAACTACATCCGGAATCAGCCAACCATCATCCAATAACCAAACAGATCTAAACAGTTGGTGCAGCATTCCATTCACAAGCTGAGGCACTGAGAGACTTGGTCAGAGGGACGCAACAGTGGTGCCTGTGACGGCGACGTCAGTCGTGATGGTCTCAACGTAGGCTGTCTTTTCCACCTGAGGACGCTGCTCCAGTGGAGGCGATGACTTTCGAAGACTTTCTCTCAGCCGAACTTTCTCAGATCGGTGTCCCAGCCCTCCTAATTTAGCTGGGAAGGGAATGGGAGTCTAAAGAGCACCACCTTTCTACATGCTTCTGGTGCTGAACACAACTGAATCTGTTGGCCAAAAAAATTTCAAACCGTTGACCTGTGGGGGGTGTAATCCCTTGGCACCCCAATGGCAACCCCAATGGGAAGGTGAATCCGATTCCTTGCTTTGGAGCCCGGATCCACCTGACGAACCATCTCCACATCCTCGAGAACATCGCTGCCCTCCCCGGAGAGTAGCACTGCTCCTGGAGAAGAGAACAAGCCTGTAGTTCGGCTTACCTTAGTCCGAAGCAGAGGTGTGGCCAAAGCAAATCACCAATCTGCCGTTGACTTACAACCATCGCCTCAGCAGCTGATCGTACGGCTGAAAATTCAACGAGCAACTGGCAGAGATCGAAAGGGTGCACTCACCCCGGTCAGCCCCCGTTCGAAGCGAAGAAACCTCGGAGTTCCGAGTCGTCATGCCGTGATATGCTTCATTGTGACATTGGATACGAGAACATCGTCAATTTGAAATAACAAACCAATATACATATGGTCACAGTGAAATGCATGCATACTCATGCATATTCTCAAACCCTGTGACGAACCAGTCATGACATATCTGCAGAAAAGGAAAGTACCACATCATTAGGGTAGAATTGCACATTCCACAGTGGTCCTTGCGTTCACAGCTGCGAAAATTTAGAAGAAATCGCCTCTTTCGGGACAGTTCCAAGGATTTCTTCAAAGCTGTCCAAAGAATTCTGAGAACCAAGACTTCAGCGACTTAGCAACGAAGATCTTCAAAGCTGTCCAAACCATTCTGAGAACAAAGACTGAAGATCTTTAAAGCTGTCCAAACAATCCTAGAACTAAGACATCATGCAGACAAGATACGTCTTCAGATTCGCAAGGCTTTCCAGTCCGGCTCGAGTGATCCAGCCCGTCAAGGGCGAGATGAGGAAAACCACTGCTGCACGGTTCGTCATGGCACCGCCCGGCCAGTCAGGCAGACTCAGGAATGAATGCTGGTCCTCAGCAAACGGACTGCTCCCAACACAAACACTTTCCCCTCGGCCTGGATAACTCTCGCGTCGTGTCCCCTCACTTTTGAGGTATCCCATGGTACTCGTTGGTTTATAGTCTTTGATGTTCTTCGACAATCCAAAGTACCGCAGACTTGCAACGATCAACCATCCATGGACCGTCAACCATCAGCACTTCACTGTGGCCGGGCTGTTCAGAGTTTGGCCCCAGCTTCGAACAAACTCATTGCGAGCACTTCTAACCTGGGCTGCGACGCGGAGACAGTCAACATAGAAGCGGCGAAGCCATGGTTTCAAGCTATGAGAAGGCGGACTTAGGACACTACAGAATTTAGTCAATAGTCATGGCTTCAAGGACATGAAACATATCAATTCTACAATTCACTACACTTCGGCTTGGTCACGCTGCACTGTAGTTAGATTGTCTAGCAGGACTTCCAGAATGAAGAATACGACCAAGATTGGAAGATTGGGTTCTTTAGCACCCGCAGCATAGATTATGGGCAGCAACAACAAGAACAATTGTTGGTTCGTTATGTCATATCCTATCATTGTTGTTGGTTGTAAATGGATATCAACCATCAATTAACGATCATTCACCATCTATAAGCGATTAATCACAATCTATCAACGCCATCTATTTACCATCTACCAATGCTTTATTCACCATCTATTAAAACCTGTTATTTGCATTTGTCAGCCGTCAAACATAGCAGATTTGATGAGTAGATTTTACTATCAATGGTTGGTTGCCATTTGTTCACTAGCTACTCAGATGGTAGATTTGATTAACCATCAACATCCATCAACCATCACCACTCAGTCGTACACATCCACCATGATTCCACCCATCCATCGACCTGCTCCCAGTGACTGGGTGGGCGCGGGAGCTCGTGGTAAGCCGCCGGCACATCGAGCGTTCACCTCGTAGATGAAGGGTGAGCCATCGACCCACACGAGTTCCTTGGCGGGGTGGGATTGATGAGAGGCGTCATGATGGGGAAATGGTTACACTCTGGGAAACTAACATAGCTGGCTGGAAAATCACCATATTTTGTAGAGAAACCCTGGAAAAAGCATCAATAGTTGGTGGATTTTCCATTGCCATGTAAGTTTACCAGAGGGTAATGGTGGTTGAGATTACCATGGCAATGATGGTCAATGGCTAATTTGCTAGTGGGAAATGAATGATTCATGGGTTGGTAAATGATGGTTTCTGATGCTTCAATGGTGGTCAATGGGCGTTTCTGAAAATAGGGGACATCCGCAAGTCATCCAATATTGCTCATTTTTACTAACAAGGCAATCATTTTTGGGGGTACACCTAGTTTGAGAAACACCCAAACGATAGTTTATTGCCATGGGTAATGGCAATGCCTAATAGTGGCAATGATGGTTGAGAATGGTAAGTTAACTAAACAACATTTATTGAGGTCAATGATGGTTAATCATCGTCACGAGTGTTAAATGATGCTCACTTACTAGTGGAATGGTTACATGGTGAACCCGGTTGATCCTCTTTCAAGGCTGAACATTTTGTAATCGAGTGATATCAAGTGATCACCAACCACCAGTTGATCACAGCTGATACTGACGCATGCAGTGGGAATGGTTCCTTGTTGTGGCGGGTTCATGTGGATATGGGATGCAGACCATTCCGGGCACTTCTTCTCGAGCAAAACTGGGTGATGGCTTTTACCCTATCGCTTGGGCGGCTTGTCAGCGTTCTGGGCCCCAGTCGGTGTTTTTTGCCGGATGCTCGGTGCTCGCCCCTAAATCATCCGATTTGTTACTGCAGTCATTTTTGGTAAAAAAAAATATCCATTCTGGGGGGGTCCCAATCTATTGAGAAACCACAATATAATTTGGTATAATTTCCTGTTCCATCACAAAAGGGTCCTTGCATACCTTTTGCTCCATGTGTTGTTGGCACGTTGTAAGTGCAAGTACTGTGGTCCATCAATCGTTTTGATGGTTTTCTTTCCATAATATGCTTCGGACCATTGCAAATATTATCTTTTACCATGTTTGTACGTAACCAAACAGGCTTAAAACATATTTGTTCATCCCTTTATATCTAAACGACTCATAAACCAAATGGCTTGTCAGGTTTGTCCCTTGAAACAACATGGTTTCCACATGTGTTCGCGAACCACCAAGGGGTCCCAACTGATCACCAGTTGGGCCCGCAAGGGCGGGGCGAGGCTCGGTGTGAGCGGCACCTTCTTGCAGCCCCAGAGCAGTCAGTGACGATTTGACCATCGACACCACCTGACGCAACGGCGTGGACCTGGTTTTCGTTGAGGCTTTCGATTTTTCGATTTCTATGGTTTTTTGATGTTTTTTGTATGGTCAATAATAGGGAACCCCGAAATAATAGGGAACCCCAAAGTTAACTATGGCAACTATGGTTTCTATGGTTGACTATGGCCAGACATGATTAACTATCGGTTTCATCATTGTTATTTATGGCCATAAATAATGACTAATGATAGAGGATTATGAGCAATAATAGTAAGGGATATGCAAACTATATGGTGCTTTCTCGGTAGATTGGGAACCCCAAAGTCATGGATGGTTTATTGCTGAAAATGTGTTTTGAAAAATTAGTATTTGGGCTATTTGGGGGTACCCCTAAAAGATTATATATATGCTGTAAGATTATCTTGGTTCATAATCTGAAATCATCACCAACAAACTTATGTTTAGCCAACCACTTTATCTGGGTGTTTGTCGAGCCAGTTTGGGAACCCTCAGATTTTGCTGGTTATCTATAGTCAATAATTTACGGTTTAACTATGGCTAACAACAAAGGGGATTAAATCATGGTTGAACCCCAAAGTTTTGGATCCAAGATTTTGTATGGTTAAGTATGGTTAATAATAGGGTACCCCAAAAGCTAGGGATGATTTATTACTATAACTAGTGAATAAACCGGATGATAGGCGGGGGTTGCCCCTATGAATTTAGAAACCTCCATTTGTTGGCGGCTTGGCTCATGGTGATTCACCGACCATCAAGCTGGACCAAGCTGCAAAGCATCAACCAGCTCTGGATCGGTGATTGTCTCAACAATGGGAATTATTGTTGAAACAATATTGAATATAAAGCAGTGATGATATCAAACAATAATGTGAGTATATATTATCAATATTGTAAGATTTTCATTGTTGTTTGACCATCAAGATTCTGATTGAGCTTGAAGCAAACCCAAAGATGACAGGATTGATCTGCTTGAAGCTCGTTTCAAGGCCAGGCTAGGAGATATTGGACGAAACGTGACCGTGACATGTCCATGTTTATTTCGGTACAACCATGGTTTCTACGCGTTTTTGCCGATACAGTATTTGTTGATGGATATGACCAATTTACGTTTCCTCGTTCGTGTAACCAACGGTGCTGGGGTCTAAGAGAGACACAAATTAAGTGGGATATTTACAGAGTGGCCACAGGCCCAGCTACCAAATATCCAGCCGAAAACACATTGACGGACACTCCAACAGCTCCTTTTCTGCCATTCTTTCTTGCAGGCCCAAAACAGTGTTCCCAGCAAATACGCAGAAACCAGAAACATGAGTGCCCCTTCCAGAACACAGAGACCTGCTAGAAGCTTTCGTATAGAAAACCAACAGGTTAAAAGTTAAAATGCTCTAAAGGTTTCTAAAAAAACTTACCGGGTTCTAGTTTCCTTCACACCCAATCATTCAGTCGGCAGATTTAGGTATAACTGGGTCACCCCAAATCTGTGACTTTCCCGCTCGAAACGATCATCCAAAAGTCCGGGACCCAAGCGCACGTCCAGCCACCGGACCTGTAAGAAACGGGGCGACTCTCCAGCCAAATACTGGACGTTGTATACAAAATGCTTGGGCCCAGGTCCGGCAATCAGCTTGGGTGGACCATACCAAGCCTTGGTTGCAGTTGTGCCCTCCAAATCTCTTGTCCCAAAAAACATCATTTTAAAGTTGAGATAGGCTGAGATGGGCCTTTGGCCAGGGGAAAATGGCGATTTTTGTTGACGAACCCATGGCTGTCAACCAGAAACACTCTGGCTGTTAGAAATGATCAGCTAAAACGAGATGATGGTAGTCTGGATCTCCATCCACATGAAACAACTGCAAATGAGAAAGATTTCGTGGCTGAACAGAAAAGGGTAAAGTGTACAATGTCGATGGTTCATACTAAATAGGCCGAAGTGGTGATTACAAAATGAGGCCAAGGCAGACCCCGCTATCATCAACTTCCCTGAAGAACTGCTCAATGTGTGCCATGGTGCGTCAGTGACTTTGTGCACGCCATCACGACTCAAAGTGTTCACAACCCATTCCTCTCCTGCACAGGACGTGGACTTGTCCAAATGTCCACTTCACTCAGATGCTTGGAAGAAATCCTGGTGGATCTGGCCCTAAACAGCTCCTATCGTCAACAGCTTCGCAGGTTGCCAACCGCTTCATGCGTTTCAATGGGTGATCCAACCACCCCAGTGAGAACAATTAGGACCACTAAGTGGCACAGCGGTACTTGGCAGCATTGGGCCTCTAGACCTGGCCCCAGATCCGTGGCGAAACATCTTCGTTCACATGTCATGGTGAGCTCCGCTCCAGCCTGTCAGTGCTTGTGCCACCACCAGCTCCGTGTTGGTCTGGAGTTCCTGATGTTTCTTTCCCAGCTCCTGAGGTCAGACACCGGCCCAAATCTTGCCACACCCAGGCTGTGATGGGCTGTACCTCCATCGGTTTTTGGGGCTGCACCATTATCTTGGACAACCGCTTCGCAGCAATGGTTCAGCATCCTCTTCGTCAACACGCGTGGCTCTAGTTCCCAGACTACTTGACATCATGGCTGCCATGGCTCCACTATCCAACAAACAACCTGCAGGTCAGGAAACCAACATGCTTGTGCACAAGAGCAGAAGCCAATGGCAGTTGTATCGTGATATGGGTTGTATGCCATTGTATGCCTGTTCAATCCTGCTCATTGTTATTCCTCGATGAATGTTGAACCAGGTGCTTTAGTGCAGCTCCAGTGTTTCGCCACAAATCATCATCCCATCGCCCCAAAGATCTGCCACTGCGCAAAATCGCGGCAGCTCCTGTTGAAAAGCCGTCAGAATGTCCTCGACCGAAAATGCGAAGTGGAAACCCCTTTGTTTATCGACGACAGCAACAAGGTAGTCACAGCTATACGAAACACCAACAGTACTAGGAGTATAACGGATGCAAACATGTACCGACTATATCAAACTGCACTAGATGATATATCCAAAAAATAGCTTGCCTATAACACTGATTGTACTCTTGGTGACTTCGCATCACCGGGACCGCCTGTGGCGCAACCACCGCAAAAGTGCCCAAGGCGAGCTAAAATGAGTTGCTTCGACTGCTTGAGTGGCTATGTCCCCAACATCCATCATCCGGAATCCGAATCCATCCACCAAAAAAAGTCATCATCCACAATGTCTGTCATCAAAGGTTTCATCCTCACAAGCCGACCCCAAATTCGCCCAAACATCGTCTATGAATCATCCAACATCATCATGCTATGAGATGAGTCAGCGACCACTTGGATCCAATGATTGGATTTCAATCAGTTTCGTCGTTTAAGGGGAACCCAAACAGGGCTGGGACCGCTTGGACATGGACGACAACCCACCGTCCTCGTCGTCGCTGCAAAGCCAAACCCCATCTCCACCCGATGACGCCCGAGGCTTGACGACCACCTGGAGGCGAATGATGGGCGAAGCCCCGCACGACTCGGTGGGTACCCAAACACTCCATGAAGGGTATGTTGACCTACATAACTGGGTCATTCTATATAGGTAAATGATGGTAAATGTTGGTGATGCCATACATGGAGCATTTGGGATTGTCAATGTTGTACTGGTTTCGGATAGATTCATGCTTGGCGAACCAGGGTTAATGACTCTTAATGACTTTCGATAAGGCTTTTTCTGATGCTTGATGGATAGTTAAAGAGTCTGTACTAATGGTATCTAATGGTTAACAATGATAGTTGAGCTTGATAAGAGAGGATACCCCACGACCACCCCCAAGCTGCTTGTTGCTGTTGATGCTGTTCATTGGTGATGCGCAGTGCTTCATCGTGGTCAAACTTGGCAACGGTAAATCTTCATGCCAGGTTTGTGGACCTGATGGGTACCCAAGGACTGGTTACATCAGGGGTGTGATGGCTATGAGTCAATATTAACCATCAAGTTTATGGCTTATAATGACCAACCAAACCATAGGGAAAACAGCCTGGTTAATATTGACTCACAGCCATAAATGGCATTGTTAATGAGGGGAATATTAACCATCAATAATGGCTCTTAATGATGGGGAACCAGGGGGACGTCTCGGGTGAACTGACCCACAGCCAAGTCACCAACCGAAACCTACGATCGACCCACAGCTGGAAGGCCCGACCATCACCACCGATAGTTGACAGTGAATCACAAGCTATCTCAAGATTAAACCTGGTGTTGAAGGTGGTATAAGAATGGTGTTGAAGCTGGTATAAGGTTAGAATGGCCAATTATCTTTAGATAGCTTATGATTAAACCTGGTGTTGAAGGTGAATCATAAGCTAAAGATTAAATGATTCAATAACCTCTGCTGATTGAGATCGGTCACTGTCAACCGACAATGATAGTAGATGCCTCGGTGATGGATTACATTCACCTGCTTCAACCATGGCGTATCACCGGTGGCACCCCAACTCATCCCAACATGATCACGTTTCATCGGAGTAAACCATCATTTGGCAGTGGGTCAAAACCCTGTACCCCTGGTTCCTCTATCCTTAACCATTGTTTTCCCTACTATTGTTGGGTATTATTCCCCACTATTGGTTGGTTGATATTGACCCATAGCCATCTTTTTTGGAGGTGAAGGTGAGTGAACCATGAGTCAACCATGTCCCATCAACTGATGGCTATGATGGCCAGGGGTTGGGAAGACCATGGCAGCTGTGGGTTCCCCACCTGTCCATGTGTCCGTGCAAACTCTTGCGCAACTTGGACATCTGCAGTCACCTGGGGTACAAGGATGGGACTTGGGAGGTCAGTCGGTGGTCAGTTGGTGGGAATATATGGTGAATAAAATATTATGTGGTTATATAGTTTATAGTATATTGTTAACATCTTGTTGATGTATTTAATGAAATCTGGTTAATCAACATATTATGGTAGTTATTATAATGTGGTGAATATGATATGGTCAATATATAGAGGAAAGTTTGCTGAGATGTTTCAAGTTGGCCGAGTTGGAATGACCAATTCATCAAATTTGTGACCCGTTCCCAGGGTACCACTGTCAGAATGATGCAAGGCCAGGTTGCAATTTGCACCGCTGCTGGCAAACCGGCTCTCTGAAACACTGCCTTGCGATGCTTCACGTTGTGTCAAACATCCACGAGGTCAAGGTCAGTGAATTGTTTGACGACAACCGAGCATGCTCTCGAACTTGGGGGCTTTCTCTGCCAGCTTCTGGTGTAGCTCACTTGGTCTTGATGTTTCATCTGCAATTGCGATATCTTTGCACCGTGTTTCTCTTGGCTCAGTGGATAAGCAATTACATCGAGTGGAGGGCTACACGTAGAGTGCCACTAAAGGGGTAAGACAAATGAACATTTTTCGAGGAAACCCATCCCATCTGGAGGATTGTGTCTTGAGGCTGATATTCCAAGAACATCAAATGAAGTTGGTGAGAATTCAAGAGACTAGCTAGGACGCAAGGGCAAACTCAATGCTTTACGACAAGGAACAATATTCAATATTGAGTTGTATTCACCAGATTTCACCAGTGTACAAACCACCCTTTCAACACTGGTTCCACCATGTTACACATGGTGAGATGAGAGTCCCACTCATCTTGCCTTACATTGATCAAAGTTGATCTTGACATTCATTACACTACTTGCATATGTGCCAAAATAGAGTGACCAATAACCCACCAAAAATTACCATTTTAGTAGGAAACTATTAGTTTGGTGGGTTATTAGTGGTTACTATTAGTGGTTACTAATAGTGGTAACTAGTGGTTTGGTCGGCATCACCAAAATAGGTACCCTCTGGTAAACTAACCTGGCAATGGAAAATCCACCATTTATTGGTGGTTTCCCAGGGTTCCACTATAAAATATGGTCAGAATCCATTGCCACGTTAGTTTGCTGGAGGGTACCTATTGGTTTTAGGGGTATCTCTATTTTGGCACAGACCCTGGTTTTAACCCAAGCGATGGTGGCACGGCATCGTTTCCGTGGCGACCTGGAACCTGGGTACGGGAAGAGTTCTGGACAGCTTTACAGCCACCGTGTTGACACCATGACGCTGATGAGTTGCCACTATCAGTGAGAAACTGCTTCTTCTCCGTTGCAGTTCGTGCTTCACCCAAGTAAGACTGAAATGGTTCATGATTTGTTGCCAACCATCATTTACTGATTTCAACCAACATACTGAATCATCATTGGCATTCACCACAACATTTGGCATGGTTAGTAGCATCAGACTGTACCTGGTTCGCTATCACATCTATCAGCAGCTACTGCACCTGTTGGAGGTACTTGTCCCTTCGCAGAGCGGAGGTCCGCGGAGAGTTGTGTCGGACTTGCAGGCGACTGTTCATATCATCCGCCAACTGAATCGCACAATCCGCGAAGGGAATCACACCTGCAGCTGGACCAGTGATGACAGCCGTGGTTTCAGCCGTGGTTTCCCGGCCATGTCGTCCAGTGTTGGGGAGTCAGGATGGCAAAGTGGTGAGACAGAATTTCTGTTTCAAAAGTACAGTATTTGCTCAAATGTACAGTATTTGCTGCAGAAAATACACATGATTGTCGTCTTCCAAATCCTTCCAATCTCAGAGTTTTTGCAGTCCACTGCATTCTGCAAAAAAAGCTTCACCTGTTTGTCAGTTGTTTTCCTGTTCTAAGTTGGTTCCGTTGTATCAGCAGCTTCTTTGTTGGCGGCTGGAGTTGCACAACAGTCGACCACCACACCTTCAGCGATGAAGCCGCGTGAGTCCAACAGCTCCGCGATGAAGTCGGCGCCCCCTTCTGCACAGTGGGGATATAGGCAAACCTGGATGGCACCCCCTGCGCGACGTGGTCGCTTGGAAATGGTGATAAGCCTGATGACCAAATGATCATTCCCATCAATTTTCTAATTTTGACTGCTAGACAAATGTAATTATACCGTTTCTATACTGTATATAGATATATATACCTGGTAACCTTGTTCTGCCTCAATTCAAGGCACGAAATGGAATACAACCTGTATTTATATAGTGCTACCTGAATTCAGGTCGCATTGGCTCAAAAGCCGTTCGAACGTGACAAAAGCCGTTCGAACCCGACATGTGGGGCTACGGTACATGAATCACAACATGGTGATTAAGAGCTCTTTATCAAACAATTCTTGACCCATCAAGATAATCATTTCTTGAACTCACAACTGGGGCTGTCGATGGCTGACGGTGATCGCCCTTTTCCTTTTGGCCTCAGCTGCTGCTGCACATTTTGTGCCTCTTGAAGTCCAGGCCGGGCTGCCAGGCAAAGCAGGTGCAAAGCAACAGACGGCTATATAGACGGCCACTTATCCCAGGTTAAACATAAGTTGAGTACTAGTCGGTGCTATCGGTCTGATTTTAGAGGTTTCCATTGCCTGGCAGCATCTCCCAGAACTGACAGTCAGTTGAGAACCCGCTCCTGCCGCAGAGCAGCTCGTTTTGGCTGAAAGGGACCCAGGTTGAAATCAGTGGTCAGCCATGGCTACTGTTGACAGTCTTGAGGATGTGAAGAAGGAGAAAAAGGGTAGAACCAATTCAGACCTCACCGGGTTGGCTTTGAAATGGGATGACCTGTCAGTGGTTCGTCAGAGAACGCGGGCTGGCGACAATCTATTGGTTCACTACTGTCCAAAATCCAAAAAGACACTCAATTGTGCAGTGGCCAAGAATGCCAAGAATGTGAAAATCAATAAGGGGCCGCTGACCCCTGTCCTGCTGATGATTCGTTCTTCTTCCATGATCCCAAACATAGACAAGCTCGCCAGCGAAGTGACGAAGCTCTACAAATTGAACGACCAGATCATCACCCAAAAAGTGGCAACGGATCAGGCATGGACAATTCGATATTTGATAGGTGTTTTGAGAAGAACGGTTCGAACTGACAAGAATGACCGCACCAAGAAAGTCTTGCCAAAGGACCCGTTGTCAAAACCATGGTTCCAACATTTGTTTGATATATTTTTGATTTGGTTTTAAATCAAACAATTTAATTCCTGAGCCCATAGGGATCTAGCTAGTGCCTGCGTACCTGCAAATGTTTACAATTCCTGTGCCCTGGTCTCCTCCTCAGGACAAGGACCTGCAGGACATGCTCGTGGACCTCGGCGTGATCAAGCGGGAGGACAGATTAAGTGCCATGGGGGATGTTTCAACCCATACTTGAGTGCCATCTCGGTACAAGTTGTATGTTTAGAAACCCTGGTACTCTGAGCTGCACAAAGGATTGGCAAAGTCAAATCAAATAGTATGACATGACAATATGCCTCTCACATCTTCGCACCTCAGATTCTTGAAACCAAGTTACTGTAATAAACAGGCATTTCAAGGTTTGAGTGATTCAGGTAAGTACCAAGTACCGATGGTCAGCCCTTTGAATCAATCATGTATCCTGGCTTCCTCCTTGGTCGGGCTTTCTCCTTGGTCAGGAGGATGGATCATTCCAGGTCTATACGCAGCAGTGGGAGGACATGGGCCAATCGGCAGTGGTGATAGAGCATTGGCACTAAGCTACATAGTACGTGGTGCAATGATTTGATCCAAGCATATATGCATGACTGCATCTTGCGAAGGCTTTGCCTGGACACAATAGCTTTTAGTCATGGACCATGTCCGCCCTGAATCATCTTAATCGCAGAAACGAAACAAAACTTGGCGCATGTTGGTGGCATCAAACAGGATTGAAACCATTGGCAACCATCAAGCGCACACTTGCGCCGAGTGGCCAACGCCAGGACCTTGACCGCATGGACAACGAGTTCGCACAGGGATCCAAGCCGCCCTTGGAGGAGCCGGCGTGAGAGTCAAACTGCAGATCATGCTACGAATCTGAAACTTTAGAAAATCTGTAGAGTTTTTTTCAAGTCAAGTTTTTTTTTTGAAACCAGCGCTTTCAGTCCATTGGAATCCTTTCTGATAGAAAAGTGTTCTTGTGTGTGGAATCTGGGCGTTGCCATCTAGCCAGAAAGGTGAACACGCCCCAAGTTATATTGCAAACATACCGCCAGCCAGAGCTCAATTTGCTTGCAATATCTGGCTCCTGGTATTGGCAATGATTTGGCAAACATGGAGACCCTTTACCATTAAGCGCTCGTGTTTCAATGGCCTGTTTCATGTCCAAATATGCACCTGTAGGACCAACCGCGCCCTGATGCTGCTGAAGATGCTTCCGCTGTTCAGGACTCTGGTGGTTGCAGGGTAGCTTTCTTGTTAGTCTGATTCTTTGAGGCTGATTCTTTGAATGTGGGCTGACCGTACTGTATCATTTTGGGGTTGCAAAGTTTAAACAAGCGTACAACATCATCATTTCCACGTTGGGAGGGAGAGTATCAGACTAGACTAAACTTTCCGTTCATTGAACTCGCAAATTCAGAACTGTAGCATTCAAACTATGTTTTAGCCATCTGATCAAAAACAATTTTCATCTTAATTCATCACATCAATGCTGCCCCGCAACGGCTGCAGGACGTGGAGACGATTCCTTCAGGCGATGAAGCGGAGCCTGCAGGTGCTGACGGTACTGAGGAGCTTGCTGACCAGTTGCAACAGCTGGTTTTGGATTTGCAGGAGTCCCTTGTCTGAAAGGATATCTTGATTAATAGAATATCTAATGTAAATCGTTGGCAATGGGCTAAGATGCTCCTTGAAAGCTCTAGCAAAAGTAGTTGAAATGGTTTCCAACTAAGTAGTTTCAGGATTCGACCGCCCCTTGATATTTCTTGTCGTTCCCAGAATCTAAGGAAAAGTATTTCTATTTCAAATGCTCCGGGGCTTGCAAGATTGATGAGGCTGCCTTCGCATGAGGGTAGAATCTTGGTAGCATGTTGGCTGAAAGTTTTGGTTTAAACTGTGAATTAACTACTTAATGTATACACCCTTTGTTGCATGAAAGCGGTTGCTCCTTTTGTCGGCACTGATGTCAACCGTGGATTGGTACCCTGTTGAGTGGATGATATTGGCTAATAAATTTACTAGGCACCATTTTGTTTATTATGTGGCAGTGTTAATTTTTTTTTGGTGAATTATTTTACCTATCAATCAACCAGCTACAGTTGCGAATCAGCGGCTGTCCTTGATGCCCAGCTCAGCTATCAGCTTCACGTTCATTTCCATTTGTGGTTGATTCATGTTTGGTTATGAGGACTGGTGCCCATCACCGTTATGGACTCCCTTCCCTTTTGTGGAGATTATGATTCTACATTAGTAGAACAACATCCCGAAGATTGGCTTTACTCACCATTTATGATGGGACTACTCGACAAAGAAGGTGTGCGTCCATCAAGTTCTTGTTCGGCAAGCGCACCCCCAGCTGTCGATGTGAGCGGCCCGGCAAGTGAGCCTTCTGATGGATCTGGCAAAGAAGGATCTTCCTTGCCACCTGCCGAGAAGGTGCTGATGCAAGCTCAAGCTACTCCCAGCAAAGGAGTGTGCCCCACGGTGGATTCGTTTGAGGCTACTCAGGTCGTGGAATCCCCAGAGAAAGATCCTAGCGCAAAATCTGCCGATGGAAGCACATCTTTTGAGAAAGGGGAAGTAGATCCAGCGCCCAAGCCAGAACCATGGCTACATGTTTTGCCCAAGAAAGCTGACAAGGCCAGGGTTTGGGAGTTGGGGAACTAAGGACAGAAACTAATCGAACGCAGGTCCGCAAGTCTCAGAAAATAAAAAAGTAAATACCCAAACCCGATTAACTTTGATAGTCTATGCGTGACATTGGTGTACCGAAGATAGCCAAATATGATAGATGCTTAGTGGTTAACCTTCGAACACGTTTATGGGTGTTTGATTACATCTGTGCATAAACGGCTATTGTAGTACCAAACCTCAGGGATCTAAAGATTCCCAGCTGTAATTTTACATCATTGCTTTTCATTGCTCCGTCTTTCCTGGAGGCCTCGGAAAAAAATGCTGCGGAGGAGTTTCCCGAGGTGGAGCAAGAAGGATATGTCACTAGACGACAGCAGCTCGAAACCAAACAGGAGCAAAAAAACACAGGCAAAGGGAAAGGCAAGGGCAAAAAAAGGAGCAAGCAGGCAAACGATCTTGAAAATGGCGAGGCTGATGAAGCAGCAATTCATGATCAAGTGGCAGCCGCAAGCAAGGGCACAGCATGCAAGTCGAAAGCAAAGAAGACCAAGCAAGCAAACGAAGACACAGCAGAAGCTATTGCAGAAGAACCCCCCACAAAACAATTCAGGCGCCTGCGCAAGCATATCACAAACGAGGATGTTGAATCCTTGACCCAGGGAGAAAACCAGCAAGCATCCAGCATGACAGCAACCGGCAGCGCAAGCACAGAGGCAGACATGGACACATCGGCAGAAAACCCAGAAGCAAGCACTGAGGCTGACACAGCAAAGACCCAGCGAAAGCGCCGTCCCAAGAACAAGGGCAAGCAAGAGGCAAAAGCAGCACAAAGCGACAGCACATCCAAAGCAGAGAAGAAGAAGAAGAAGAAGAAGACCAAAGCAGCTAAGAAGACCAAAGCAGCTAAGAAGACCGAGAAGCAAACCAAAGCAGCCAAGAAGACAGGCAAGACAGAAAAGACCAAAGCCAAGGCAAAGAGCAAAGCAAAAGCCAGAGCAGCCAAAGCAAGCACAGCAGAGGCCGATGCAGAAGTCACCGCACCCGAGGTTGAGGCTGAAGTCAAGGCCAGCAAACGTGCTAGCTCTCCCAAGCCCAAGGCTGCTGGACGTAGACGTCGTGGAGAGGTTCCCGCAAGCAATGGTGGAGCAGGTGGTGGTGATGGCATTGGGGTGGGTGAGAATCATCCTGACATGGCCGATCCGCTTGTGAAAGAGATCAAGGATTGCTTGGAAACATGCAAGCAGAATGGCACTTTGAACCAAAAATGCAAGCACAGCCATGAGACCCCGCAGCTTGATGATGAGAGCAAAGAGAACTTCCAACTCTCAGTGTATTGGTCCCGGGGTGCGGTGGGGGTCAAAACACGAGTGGACAACAAGTTCAACCACCAAGTGTGCTACTTTGCCAAGAACACTCCGTGCTGCAGTACAAACATCCTCCTGGCTTCCAAGTGGGCCAGGACCTTGGAAAAAACTTACACCTTGATGCAAGTGATAGACATATAGCACAAAAACAAATATAGACAAGAAACTAAACTATATTCTTTGATTTTCTTGGTAGTCAGTATGCCCAGCTGTTTGCAGAAACCAGTTTCAAAAACCTTACAATAAATTCTTTCACCTCTACTCGCTGACATGAGGTCCATATGTGTCGCACTGCCAATCTGGCCTATGACAGTGCTGAGCTTCAACAGTACAAGTTGGCGCTGGGGCGTGCACACGAAGCGGCAGTTGCTGATTTTGATGCGAGCAATTAGGGTTGCATGGGGTCCGTGTGAATCTGGAATACGATGTTTCCATAATGGTTCCATATGTTTCATGGTTTGGGTACTCTGCGTTTTGAACTAGCACTCTTAACAGAATGTTTGCCACGGACAAACCACATCCCTTATGAGCTGATGTTGTGGCCTGTGTGAATACACACAGCCCGTAGAGTTGCCAGCTACAAGTGGCAACTTGAGCGTTCCAAATTGCTTTAGTGTTCTTATTTCTTGGGATAAGCACCAACGAAGTTTGGGAGCTAGGGGGTATCGAGCAAGGATTCTCTTGCACGGCCTGCTTTGATACAAGCAGAGGTCAGCGCGAAAAAGTCAATTCTCTTTTTGGCAGAGCTGAGTAACATAATCTCTTTCTCTTTTACTGGTGGTTGGAACCCTGGATGGTATAATCATTCCTTACAGACCCAACCCCCAATGATAGTTTCTGGGTGTCGCAATCAAAAATAATGCAATTAATTTCTCCTACCAGTCTATGACGGCGTCTTTCCACCGAACCATTGCATCCTGAATGGGGAAATGACCACAGCGGCAACCAAATTGTCAAAATAGTCTGAAATTCATTTTGCCCTGGAGGTATGAAGCGATGCCGGGGCGAGCCTCAACTTCTGGATCGCACTCCTTGCTTGTTTTGATACCTGACGGCGGGCAAGGGCGCACAATGGAGAATCTTTTGACAAGCTGGGGTAGCAACTGTCAAATGGATTTGAAATGCATGGTAATTACAAGTGGCATGTTGGCATATTCATCACTGAAATCCGTCTCGCATACACTCGTTTTGGCCTGCTTGGGCTTGGATCATGTGAACATAGAAACCAAATCCACACTTAAGATGTGAACATGTGAAGTGTCCGCGCTCGCTCGGGATTGGATACGTTGCGCCCACCAACAAAAGGTTTTTTTTGCTCCAGTTCGCACTTGCCCTTTGGTCGTGGTGGCCCTGGCAGCCCATGTCGCCCCGGCCTAATCTGGATACCATTGTGCAGCGCTTGGCAGCACTTGGGTCTCCAAAAGTTCCTTAGCAGCACAGCTTGGGGCAAACCGGCGAAGCTGTGACAGCGAGGCAATTGTATCCACTTGGTGTTCTCAACATATGCATCAGTTTGTGAAAAAAGAAAGAATATCAAGTCAGATGTAGGGCATGCCTGCTCTATTGATCCCGACCTTTGTTTTCCTGTTCCTCCAGCGGCTGCAGTTTAACTTTTGTTTTAGGTTAACAGCCCCCTTCAATGTTGGCCCCCTCAAGTCCTTGGGGAATCAGGATAGAATTTGAGCTTGAAGGACCCCAAAAAAGTTGATCTGTGACCTTTTCAAAAACGTTCTGCTATCTTCAGGCGTTTGTGCTAGTGGTGATCTTGGTCTACTACGCGGGTAACCTTGGAGACTTCCAGGAGGCAGCTCACTGTGGTCTTGGGGCCTGATGTTCAACATCGCAACCAAACATGGCTACTATTTTCATCCCCATGTGCAGTGTTTACGGAAAATATAATAACATAAATCAAATCGAAATGATACAACATCAAGAAAACACCCTACGTTCATATGCACATGTTCAATGAAATTAGACATCGCTGATTAGTAGCAAAACATTGAAAGCTGACAGTCCATCTGACACATCCTCGGACATCACGTTCATGATAGAACGTATCCCAAAAACTTTCTTTTAGAAAACTTACCCAGAACATGTGCAAAGCAACCGCCGCAACATGTTGAATATAAGTTAATGTTGGGAACCCAAAGTGCTGTCTTCACTCCTTGGCCGCAGGACTTGAATTACTGCGAGTTCTTCGCTGGACAGGCCAATGTCTGGCGAGTGATTTCCAAGAAGTACCCAGCTGCCCGAGTGGACTTGGATTACAGTGATCCAGAGTATATAGGGAACAACAAGATGAACCCCATGAATTTCTTATCCTGCCCTGGATTTGCGAAACTTGATGGAACTAGCACACGTATCCACTGGTATGTTCATGCAGGTGAAATTACCAAAGGTTTCAAAAAGACATACTTACTTCAGTTGCAATTGCCTCATGTTTCCTTTCAACTGCAATGCGTTCTGATGGTGAAATATGTTCCTTACCTTCAACTCGATCTTTGTGCGCTTGCAACGCTAAGGATCTGTGTATGGCTGATCCTACAGTGTGCAGAATCAGACTTCTTCAGCCTGATCGCAGTGGTTTGCACAAGTTGGGTCCCCATCAACCAGGGGACGAGCAAGAGATCGCTGCTTTTGCCAAGCGGCGCTCCTTGGCTCGCCTATGTCAACGATGGGAATTCCATGTGCGAACGGCGCCTCGGTGTAGGAATTTGTTGGTGTGTGCCGAGGCTATGTTGGTCCAACTTGGGGGATCCAATACATGTGGCTAGTGCTACATTTTGTGGATAACTTCGTTGCTTGAATGTGTGAACCCGGTCATCCCAAAAATGCTGACATAGTTTTCCGATTAATCAAGGGTGTTTAAGGCAGCAAGTTAGCAAATCATCTTATATACCCGTGGTTCCTATCATAAAATATGAATTGATTATTACAGGAAGTGGTTGAAGGGCTATGAAAGGATCATCCGTACCATACAATGAATAAACAATCTGTTGGGACATTGGAAGGGACTTACCAGAATATAGCACATCTCCATGAGTGAAAGATAACCTTTTACATGTGGACAGTCGGGATGACAATTCGCAGTCCAAGGGCTGTGCTTTGAATCAAGCAACATGAGTACACCTTAGAATCAAGTCATGCTCAAACATCAGTGCTTTCATTTTGAGCGCCTTCGTTTTCAACGATCATAATTTCAACTTGTAACCATGGTGCATGGCTGCTTGACAGAGGCCCACTGGTTTCATTCTAGGCTGAGCTTATTTGGAGCTGAGGTGTGTCCTTTTGGCACTTCTGATCGTCGCCAGGGGAGGCACATTCTGCATAGAGCAGCCAGGCGGCTCTCTAATGGAATGGTATGACAAGATACAATGGTTGGCTCGCCAACTGCCCGTCATCTAGCTGCAAAGCATATGATTAAATACTTCATATCTCAATCACAGGTTCTCACTCACACGTTTGCTTTGGTTTCTGTTACCTAGAGTACAAATACAATACATCTTCTCTTCATTCCTTGTGCGTTATTCTGCAGTTTCCATGATGGCAAATGGTTTGATATGATGATGCTGATGATGATGATGGTGATGATGATGATGATGATCATGATGATGATGATCATGATGATGATGATCATGATGATGATGATGATGATGATGATGATGATGATGATGATGATGGCGATGAACATCGAAAACATTGACTACAGTACCATACCAGGAATTACCAAAAGTCATTCTGCAATCTTTGCCTTGGACTGAGGTGTACAAGTGTGCCTGGTGGATGGGCACCTTTGGCAGCCCCACGCCCAAGAGGCACAAGGCCTTTACGAACAATCCCTGGTGCCAGAAGTTCAACATTGGAAAACTCCATGTCCGTAAGTTTTCCAAGGAGCAGGACCCCGATACCAAAGCAGCTATCCAGTACAAAGACCGAGCTGGAAAGTTAAGATGGAAGGGAAGTGCAAAATTGAAGCAAACACAGTTGCCTGTTTGCGTTTGAAAGAATGCATTGATGTTTTGAAACAGGTTTCATTGATGTTTCGATTTGTTTCTTCCTTTTCAAACCATAAGATTGTTTCAGTGCGGTCCAACTTTAAACGCCATAGAACCCTCTCCCATGGGTTTCTTTTTGAGTTGTTTTGTTGGGGCTTGGATGGGGATGAAACCCTGTCAGTTTTGAAGTTAACCCAGAGGCTTTCCACACTGACTAGTTTTCCTTTGGGGTTTCAGGTTTGGCTTCGGGCACTTACCAATGTAGTATACCCTGTTGTGGTGGCAAGTTCGATGATCTTGAACAAAGGCTCCAATCCCAACCTTATATCCAGTAGATCTTTACCATTCAGCGGGGCCAAGGTCTTCTACTCTCAATATCACTACCGTAATATGGAGCGAACCTTTGAAGCACTTCTTTTTGAATCTCTTTTTGTTGACCATCAGTCACATCGGACTCCATCCCAGTGAAAGACTCATACACGAGCTTCTCAAAAGTTTTGACATTGAAAACCCAAGTTTTGGTAAATGGCATTAGGGCTTCCAGTATATCCTAAAGATTTCATAGCGAATTTCTCTCCGGCCACCCTTTCACAAGCTGTCTCGCTTTGCCAAGGGTCTACCCAGTTCGATTTGGTCTTCACGCAGTAAAGCTGATGCCGTTTCTGAAGTCCAAAGGCCGTGGCATGCCTCGTTTTGCGGGCACTCCCGATGGGCCCAAGATTTTCAACAACATGCTTTGGGATGATGGCATGGACTGGACAGCCGCCCATTTGTCTTCCTTGCTGGTTTACCTGCGAGGAAATTCCAAGTTGAAGCTACCTGAAAGGTGGCGGGAAGTTATCCCAGACCGCATTTAAGGGGACCCGGGATGTTCTACACCAAACCTTTTCAATCTTGGTCATGTTTTTTTGATTTTTTCAGATCCCAGCCATGCCAGTGTAAAACCTGAACGGTCAGCAAATGGAAATATGTTGGTTCGAATCACTTTTTTCTGTATTTCGGGCAACATTTGCGAATGTGTTTGGCTGAACCCGTTCGTACCCGTGCAACCCGTACTTACCCGAATTCAACCCGTACCAGGGTGCAAAAAAGGCAACAATTTGTTGCGTTTGTACCCGTACCCGTACCTACCCGTATCCGTACCTACCCGTACCCGTTCAAAACCCGTTCAAAACCCGTTCAAAACCCGTTCAAAACCCGTTCAAAACCCGTTCAAAACCCGTTCGAAACCCGTTCGGAAAGGCGTAAAAAAGTTGGGTTTTGAGTTCAAAAATCATCTCGAAAATCTGGTGTTTTGGAGAGCCCCAAATTGCGCTTTGATCGATTTCTGTGAGTTCCTTGTTGAATTATGTTGGTTCATGTTGGTTCCAACATGTTTCTTCCAGGGACTTTGCAAATGAGGTCTGGGAAAATTCGACGAAACATAGACCATTATCGGCTTCAAAGAGCGTAGATCTGCTCTTTAGATGGTGGTTGATGGGGGAAAATGCGCCAAACTTCATTTTTCATGTGCTTTGCATTGCTGATTTGATCAGCTGATTGGATTCATAAGAGCATCGCATTGTCACCTGGCCATGTTTTGCACATTTTGTTAAATTTTAGCTGTCTCAAGCGATCTTATTTCTGAAAGCTCCTTAGAAGCGGCATGGCAACCAGCCAAGATCGCTCGGTTTCACTTCGGAGCAACCAATGGTCGTGTAGTGAGTTGACCAAAGGGGTTGAGATTTGCGCTTCCATGGCGGGGCTAGACCTTGCAGTAGATCCCAAGAAGTTATCCCGAGAAGAGCTTCTGCGAGCGATCAAGGAGTCAGTGGTTTATGTGAACATGTGTCATGTGAGGGGTCAAGGGTGATATCTTCATCTGCAGTTCGTTTCCAGGAGGCCAAGTCGTTGATGCAGAATCCTGGTCAAGACCCTCGCCTGTAGTTTAATTGTAATGGTGTTCAATCATATTTATGTTCTGCAAATTGTTGCCACCGCTTGATTGGGTTCTTGTCCGGGGCGCCAAGCTCATGAGGTTACACCAAGTTCTGGGTTCCTGAAGCCGAAGGAGGAAGTAGTTGAAACTCCTAACATCTATGACGCTGCCACCTTGCCAGCGGAATCTGGGCTGAATGGTGGCGCTGTTTGTGGGAGGTATGGAAGTATGGAACATCAAGAGACATTGAACATATTGAGTGGTATAAACCATCTTTTGAGGAAAGTTTTGATATGTTTTGATTCTCTTCTCGACAAAGGACGAAGAGGAACTACCCAAAGCATCCGAGGCTGAAAAGGAGCAACAACAAAGTCTTTCGCATGTCAAAGTGACGTTACCAAAAAATGTGAACAATAACATTTTTTTGATATTCCAGTTGTAATCAAAGTCATTCGAACTCCTCCAGGAGCCTGCAGAAACTTCTGCAGAACCTGAAGCACCCAAGGAGGTTGAGGAGATGGGAGGAAAGCGAGGGCACGTTGAAATTGGGGCCCACGACTCCCCTGACAAGAAGATCTTGAAATCCCAGCTTGCTTCGAAGGATGGGGCTGATGGCGAGGAGATGCCGGAAGATCATGGAAAGCGCGCTGTGCCAACTTCTACTGAAAAGGTTTCTCCAGAGAAGAAGATGCTGAAAACTTCTCCAGAGGATCATGATGGAAAGTCTGAAGACCAGGCTCGACGAAAGCTGTTTGGCGACAATGCTGAGAACCCTGAGAACGATACCAAGTCGAAGCAAAACGCTGAACAGCTGATGCTCATGAAAGCTATGGAAAAGATTCAGCAACTTGAGCAGCGGCTTGAAAAAGCTGAGAAGGAGAAGCTCGAGAAGGAGACCAAGAGTGGCCCGTTGCTTGATGCGACTCCGCAAAACAAGCTGGTTAGGCCATCTACTCCATCATCAGTGGCTTCAGCGCACACGTCGTCAGGTGCTGCTGCTACGTCAGATGATGGTGCTGAGAGCGACAAAACCGATGGCAACAAGGAGATGATGACCTTCCCCAATGGCTCCAAAGTTATCAGCCACGACGCCCTGAGGATGAGACTGAGGCGACTGTGTGAAGAGAAGGCGAAAACCAAACGATGCCACGTGGATGATGAAACGAAAGCTCTTTATGCAAAAGGCGGAGAGTCCAGGGAGTGGCTCGAGATGGCTTTAGTGGAGGCTATTCAGAAAGTGGGTGCCGACAACCGCAAGATCAAAGAGCTTCGAGCGTTTTGGCACGCATTGTTGGTGCTTTAAGGGTCCAAAGATTCCAAAGGCATATAGTATTTTAACATAGGTTGTTTGCAGGTTCCAGGGAGTTGGAAATACAGCAATTATGCGAGTAACAAAACAAATATAGGAATTATCATTCTTCTTGGAGGTATTGAAGATTGTATTATTATGATAACTTATTCGCCTTTGGATGGGGCACAAACCATTGACAATTGCCGTGGTTCAGTGGTTCACGTTTTGTTGCCATGATCAACCTGGCTTAGGCCGAGTTCAAAAGCAGGGTCATCTTGGTTCGGGAGAGGATGACTTCCAAAGAGCAGGAAGTACTTGGACAGTGGCTCACGGTCGAGCGCATGGAGAAGTCAGGAGACTTCACCAAGCATGCTGGGCTGCATTCAGCGCGAAAGGGGTTTGAGGGTTTAAAGTTTCATCCTGTTTCAAAAACTCATGGCATCAGCGCATTTTTCCTGACGGAGTGATTATAGCATCTTAGTTGAAATTACGAACCATCTTTTTACAAGAGTTCACTTTCTCAATCTCATTTTCCCACCTCTTGTCCTGCCTACTGCTAGCCCCTACCCCCAAGCCCCACTGCTTACTGAGGGAGACCATTGCCTCAATCGTGCAGTACTGCGAGCGATTTCCTACTGCTCTGGTACGGTACATCCCGCTTGTTTATTTATAGCTTGATTTGAGTCGACCCAAGTGCCATACAAATAAGATGAACTATAGACATAGTTTCGCCGCAGCTGATTTTCTTGCAACAGCAATTATCACCACATATCACCAACATCATTTTCTAGAGCTTACCTTGCGCCCGGCCAGGGCATGGAAATACAATGCTGCTGTCCGTGAATACTTTGTGGAGACCAGCACCAAGCAGACTATCCGCCATTCTGAGCTCCAAAAACGCCAAGAATATCTTGATGCCAGCGACACCCTGCGTAATAAGGAAGAGTATTGTAGTGTTTTGGAAATGCATCAAGTGATTCAGGAATAAAGTTGGGTACTTCTCTTTCGAACCATAGCTTACAAAGTAACACAGCTAAAACAATTAATGATAATTAATGTATAAACTGGATCATTTTTGCCCCTGCTCTATTGGGTTTACCTAAGGAAGAACCTGTGGAGAAGATTGATTTGGAACAGTTCCAAGCGATCACTGAGAATGGCATGACACCCGAAGCAGAAAAATTGGGCGATAAGGCTGGGTTGGGAACTTGGGCATGGTGTGAACTAATGTGAAAGAAATTGGTTTATGGCAAACACCTTCAATGTTAGTTCACCATGTGTGGGCCGTAGCCATCCCCAACCTCTTATCAATCCCATTCCGTATCCGCAGGTGCTTCCCGAGCTCGTGCAATTTATGGACAAGGTACACAACAAGATGATGTCTGTCCAGACCAATTTGGGCAAGCTCGAGATCGACTGTGACACATCTCAACCTGTGACGCAAGAGTCAGAGCCCCACTTAGTCATGACATGCCCTGACATGTTCTAACTTCACCCCTGTAACTTTTGGGAATCCGTCTTCAACCCAGGCTTGTGAAAGATTGGAATGCGGTGTCCCAGAATTTGAAGGTGATCTTCCAGAGCTTGGCTTCCCTGAAGCAAGACATGTCTATGGATGAAGACTCGACTTCGGATGGGTTACTTGGCCCACGCTAGAGTCCTAACGTAAGCAGTGAATCTCTTCTACTTCATGAGCTACTACCTCAGCCCCTGTTAGTGAGCAGTTTGGGTCAGGCAGCAATGATAAACAATCAGACTTAAGCATCATAAATTAAGATATCATAAAGTGTGTCCAATAACAGCCAAGATCAAAAGTGGGGGTCATAGTTTTGGTTTCCCAACAAAACACGAAAGACTAAAAACCCAAAAGTAATGGGAAATGTTTGCAAACAGCTACTTACGAATCAATAGGTTTGCTTATCGCTTGGCCCGTGGCCGGCAATTTCCTGGGTCCATGGCCCCTGTTGTGAGCAATGGTGATGAAGATGAAGAGTCCCTTTGGATTCTGGAACTTATGGAGTACAACCGTCGTCCAGCCCCTCGACTGCACTTGATGGGTTTTGGCTGGTGTCAGTGTCAATTTGAAATTGCATTTGGCAGTCAGTATAGTCAGTGTTGCCCCAATATGCCCCAATCATTCCCTTAAGGTTTCCAATGTTTGCTAGTGATGTTGAAAAAAAATCACAATCTTTGAAGCTTGCCCTTGGGTAGGGGTTCACCAACCTTGAAGCCCAGCCCAACATCCGTCACTGACCGAGGCGATGCTACAGCCAGCAGTGTCAGAAACATCATCCCGAAACACGTTGGATTTGAAGGTGCGGTTTTGGGAGTGGAGCCACTCATGCTGTATCCAAAAACCATGTTTACAATTCCAACCGTCGAAGAATAGTCAACTAAATCGACAACCTCTAAGCTATAATTCCTGTGGTGGTTTCACCCTGAAAGGCCACTGTGCCACAACCTTGGTGTTTTCAACTCGACGATGTGATCTTACGATTGCCGAGAACAATGGATTGTTTCCATCGAATCTTTGAGGACACCAGCTTGGATTGCCAACTGCCGCCCAAAGGCAGTTCTTCGGGCAAAGTTTTGGCCCATGCTTGCCGTATCATTGATAACATGATTGAGAAGGAGGGCCCAGTTGTCTTCAAAATTGGTTGGACGCATTGTCCATCCTACCGCTTTCGGTCTAAGAAGTATGGTTACGCATCAGACCTTCAAAAGTGGCAGAAATTGATTGCACTCTACGCATCTTCAGAGCCCGTTGGACCTTCTTTCCTTGAAGCTAGCTTGATCCAAAGGTATAGAGGTAACTCAGTTGATATTGGAACAATTTGTTGTGTCTTTGATTATGGGTTGTAGGCTTTGTATGACTTCGCTAAACTTGGTAGTTCAATCAACCCCGCCCGCTAGTCAGGTACACAGGGGTGCCGGAACGAACGATTTGGTGGAGACACTGTCAGCGGAGATGGTTCCAGCGGACCATATTTCACGTATTTTGTATACGAGAGTTTCAAGAGACCCAGCAATGCCCATCTAATGCCATCACATAATTCGTCTTAAGGCTTAAGGTTAATTCAATGGGTTTGCATCTAGCCATATCTCGCTCAAACATTGAGCTTTGTCGCTTGCAGAAAATGGAGCCAAGATACTTGGTGAGTCCAAAGCATCGCTTTGTCCCAGATCGTTGACTCGTCCCCCCTGCTTACCTAGGCTCCGCATCAAGTTCAACGAGTTGAAGGAAAAGGTCAAGAAACCGCCCTTTGGCATTCAACCAGAACTTACCTCTACTTTTGTTACCCCGTGATCCTGTGAGATCTTGGAAAGGCAGTGGTGAAAACAATCTTTCTCACACCTTTGTTTTGGAAAGTCTTTTGGATTATTTGGCTTTAAGATGCTGATTGCTTCGAGCTGATTTGGGAAGAATTAAACATGAGATCAATCCGGTGATCATCGATCTTCATGTGATTGGCCCCAACTCCCCCCTGATATGTAATGACTTCACTCGTTCACACTGGCTGCAACTGAGGGCAGCTGATATCCTGACGCTGGAGTCCCGCCAGAAGAAGCTCGGCTGAAAAAAACGACATGACATGGGACCAGTAGCAGCCACCACAAAGTTTCCGAAATGACCGGCATCTCATACCATTGGTGGAGCCATCTTTGAACAGCTGGGAGGTTTAACAAGTGCGCAATTCTTATTCGGCTATACTTCAGTTTTTTGGGAGCCAATAGTCCCCCTCCAATTTTGCCCCCCTTAAGTCCTTGGGGAACCAGGATGGAATGTGAGTTTGGATGATCCCAAAAGTCTTTAAATTGTGTTTCCCGTTGAAACGCACAAGGATAGTTTTCAACAAATATGTTATAATGTTTTCAACCTAGCATTAATTAAAGTACTGGTTGCTGGCATATGCTATGGGTCGAAGGAATGTTCTAGCAACGTATGGTGTTGCCAGAACAATTGCAGTCAGAACGGTCGCTGATTCATCCAAGTCCCAAGGATGCTGATTGCGAACTTCAAGAAGTCTTCGAAGCCGGGCAAGTCGAAGACCGAGGAGGCCAAACCGAAGCCTGCTGCTGCTCCGGATGCAAAGGCCAAACCCAAGCCCAAGAACAGACAGCCAAAGGGCTCAAAGGCTTGAGGGCTTTTGGGTTTGTTGCTGGGAAATCAGATCCTCATCAGCAATCTCAATGTGAGTAAGTGGCATGTATAGGTCCTCAGGTTTATGGAACTCACATGTTTTAGATCGCTAGGCTAAGTACGGCTAGAGTTGATGTCAGAACAATTTCAGGAATCCGTTTGCCACAAAAACCAGCCCCTCATTCGCCAAGGATCGCTCTCGATCGCTGTGCTGATGAGGATTGCAGTGCCCAGGAATGCTGCGAAACCTCGATTTGCGCAGTATAGGTTTTGCTGTCGGGCATGGCTGAAAGCTGTGCTCCGTGTGGCTTTGGGGCCCCATCACTATGTCGGCTTAGGCAACATATCATATCTTAGTCTTTTGTTCAAACAACACGTCATAGCTTGGAAGGAACTCATCCCCATATCAACATCAATGGGCCCCTGCTTTTGGAGACGTAGCCTTGGGTTTTTTGACCCAGTGTGCGCACAAACAAGTTCTTTGGGGAAGTGCATTTGAACAAATGCACCATATGCGAACATGAAAGATCATGATGGGATCATACAGCGATCATGCGCTGCAGCTCGGTACTATGCGCGCGTGGAGTGAAAACTGCGCAGCAGCTCAACGGGCAACAGGCTATTGGACGCTAAATCAAATCATACTTGAACAAAATGGATACAGGCGGCTAAAAGCTAAACAAGCACTTCAAATGATGCACCTCCCAATCAAAAGGATAATTTGAACCTAGGGACAGGAACACCGCTTCGCTCTCTTCCATGCCAGGTCCATCAGACGCTGCGCTGGATTTGGCTTGGAGCTATTCGAAGGGTGTCTCTTGTCTTCATTGAAAAAAATCAATCAATCTCTCTTCCAATGCTCTAATTGGATCACTCAGTTGAATTCAGCGCATGCTAAACTTATCACCACATGTACCTCGATTCTTTTTGAGGCTGGCTTATTAAAACACCCTCTTCATCAATGTTCTTGTTTTGTCAGCCAAGGCTGCCTGCACTGAGATCATCCAGAGGGCCAACTCTATCGTTGACTACGATGACAGGCCCGAAAACGATCAGAGCCAGGACAGACCGCGGAAGAGATGCCGTGTTTGCCCCGTGCTGTGGGATCTTTATGGCACTGACATGAACAAGTCGGATGCCCGGCATCATGGGATGCTTCCAAGAACAGCTACCAATAATCAGTAGTAAGGCGATATGTAAAGTGATATGTAAGGCGATATGTAAGGCGATATGTAGGGCATATTTTAGAATATAGGAAAGGTTGAAGCCCAGAAAGCACAGTAAAGGTTGAAACCCAGAAAACCAAACGCTGGTGCAAACTAGAATGTTTGAACTTTTTGTTGTATTTGTTAGATTGTTCCTTTTTGTTTTCACTGTCAATTTCCCCAAAATCTTTCCATGTTCCCTCGACGTTTTCCTCAAATTTTGTTCTTCCCGGAAGAATGGGGGATAAGGGCTGAAGCGAAATAGAACCTTTGTTTTTTGGCATGCTTGCTGAAGCGCATCTTAGGAAGAAAAAGTTGCTCAAGTATTTCTCCGGCATGGCTTGCGCTTGGGTGTTGAAATTTCCAAGGGCAAAGTTGGTGACAACATGACATACCCGTACATAAAGGTGGCTTCCTGGATAAAGACCTTGGATGAACTTGGAAAGCTTGATCGCTTTTTGGGATTGGGCCCACAATGCCGTACTATTGAGGATGCTGGGGATTCTCTCGAAGAATTTTGGCGCCGTTTCAAGTACATGCATGGCTCACACGAAGTGTACAAGCTAGCTGATGAGGGCAAAGTGAATCTCAGGTCAGCAGTCCCAGTGTTTCTTCACGGGGATGAGGGTACTACTTACAAAAAGGATGCGTGCCTTTGCCTCAGCTTCCATTGTGGCATGGGGGTGGGAACAGCTCTCAACAAACTGGGGCCACTTGGGGATGAGCGCCTGGTTGAACCTCATCTGAACTTTTTGGGCCATGCTCTCGAAACACGCTTCCTACTTGGTTCACTGCTCAGGGCAGCTCGGCTATGACCTTAACCCCTAAAAGTGTAATGTGTATAGGGGTGGGATCAGGGTCAGTGGTTAGATATGAATTTTGTCGATACATCCTCCCTCCATGGCAAAACCAGACCTAAGGAAGACTACCGAGATGACCACCAGGTGATGAAAGACCTGCTGGAGCTCGTGGTAACATCACTGGACTCTGCTTCTCGAGACGGGGTGCCCTTGACCTCTGGTGGGACAGTGTTTCCTATCCCTGTGGGAAACAAAGGGGATTGGCCCTATTTGGTTGCTTGTCAATTGATCCAATCATTTTTTTGTATTTTGCAAAGTCTCAGCCTTGCCCGTTTGGGGGAGTCAAAATCTGAAAAGTTCCCAAGGCTTCTTCAGCCAATCTCACCAGAAGCTTTCGTAACGTTCCCCGGGCTGCAACAAGTCGGACACAGTGCACTGGAGTGTGCCACCTTTGCAACAGTGGCAGACCTGGTCTTGACTTCGAGGATGTGCTGCCTGAAACAATTAGAACAATTTGTTTCTTATACCCTTTTTGTTTGTGCTGGGGGTTGCTTTTTAACTGGTTGTTTTGCCCTTCCATATTGTTTCATATGTTTTGTTGATGGTTGGCTGAGGTCAGAAAACCCGGCATTCTATGCAACCATGTTTACCGAATTGCCTTGGAATGATGAAGCTGTTTTCACCCGGCTGCTTATGCATGAAAGTGGCAAAAAGGAAGACTTTCACAAGATTGACATTTTCCATACCATCAATTTGGGTGTGGGAAAGGCTTTTGCTGCCTCGTCTCTATCCATTCTTCAAGGGCTGTGTCCGGGTAGTTCAATTGAAAAACGGCTGCAATCACTCTCAAGCCTTTACCTGGAGTATTGCAGAGACGCATGTCGTGCAATTATGGTTTTTGTTGTATTTGGTTTGGGGGGGTCTGATTGTTTTGCTAGTGTTGCCGATGTTGCTGTCATTGTTCCTTTCTTGTGTCTTGCTATGTTGTTTCGTGGTGATGATTCTTCTTGTTGTTGCTGCCTTTTCCCAGGAGAATGGCAAGACCAATTACATCTCTGCTTTGAATCGCGATCGACTCGGCTGGCAAGGTGCAGGTTTGCCAACGGGTGCTTGGAGCAAGGGTTCTTTGACAACCGTGCTGTGTCAATTCATTGAGTTCATGGGGAAGGTTCACAATTTGGACTCATCTGAGGATGAGCGTTTACGCCTGATTGTTCCTTGAAATTCAATTTTAGATTTCAACGTTGGAATTTATTTCAAGTTTGGTTTTCAACTACTTGGGGCAGACCTAGTGTGTATAAACAAGATTTTTTCCTGACATGTTTTGAGGGGTGATGCGCCAAGGCATCAGCAAGCAAAGCTCTGAATTTTTGGATGTCCACGCTGTACCGGAGTGACTTGTGGATAGATTCACAGTCTGCGATTAGAATCAATGCAGCTGTCCGACATTTCCTTCAAGCTTACTCAAAGTTGGCTTGGTTGTCCCATAATTTGAAAGAGCAACGTTTTGCAGTTAGCCCAAAGCTGCACATGCTTTGGCACCTTTGGCGCTGGATGAAGGACCAGTCTGCCAATGCCCCATACGTTTTGAATGCGATGTGGGCTTCCTGCAGTTCCGATGAAGATTTCATTGGAAAATACTGCCTGTTGACTCGTTGCTGTTCCCCTAGGACCCGTATACAGCGTTCATTGCAACGCTATCTAACGCAGGTGTTTCTGATTTGGAATCACCAGAAGCGTAGGGGCTAAGGCTAAGGATGAGGTGCATCCGTGCGCTTGGGGGTGGAAAAGGTGTGCCGTTTGTTTGCTCTTTGTTCCCAAACCCGTGCTAACCCGTAACCCGTGGTGAGGTGTAAATACCCGTTCTGAGGTGTAAATTTCCTATCATATTGCAAATTCAACCTGTATTCAGAAATGCTACCAAAATTTAGGTACGATGAGGTTAGCAGGTATATATATATATATATATAGATAGATATATATATAAATATATATATATATCCAGTATAAGCCAAAATATATGATATGTATAAAGGCCTGGCGACCATGCCATCCTTTGCCATCGACGCGGCTGTACGACGAGCGCCCTTCGCTGTGCACGACCGACACGACTCTCCCCTCACACCAGGGCCGGCTCAGCGGCACCGAGCGGCCGTACGGTGCCCATAGGCTTGAAAGGCAGCAGTCACTGCAGAGGCCTTTGCTGGATAGCCACAGACCAAGATGAAGACTGGCCTAGCGACAGAGCTGCGTTTCGCAGCCAAGGAGCTATAGCCTATAGCTGCCGCGGGATCATCCAAGCTATACAAGTATGAGTATCCGAGTTGATTATGAGCTAAAAGATGATCTTTCAATATCTTTCATGGGGAGCTTTAAAGAATCGCTGCAAAAATCCCCTGATCTACACAGTACGAGTAGCTGTTGCTTGCAGCAGGTGTTTCAGCGACTTCACCAGAGAGGTGCAAATTCGCTGACACTGCTCTCCGTCACCATTTTGACATGTCTTGACAGTGATATCAGTGACCATATGAGGATGATTAAGGGCTGCGCACTCCAGACATCGGGCAGTTACCCCGAGGTACACGACGTTTCCTTCGCAGTGCCTCAAGCGCGCACCGACCACGCGTCTCAGCACCTCAAGGTTCAACAGGGAATGATGGGATGCCCATGGGATGCCCTGGGACAGCAAGTTGCTGCGCCATCCACAGGCCACAGTGGAACCAAGACCCCCTTCCTCCAGCCGAACGGCTGACTGAATGCTTAGACTCCAGGGTCACCAAGAGCCCCTCGTTGTGGGTCTCTGCTGGGGTTGAGTTTCTCGGGTCGATCCTTTCAGGCGCTTGGGGACCCTGCTTGGGACCGAGGTCACAGCCCAGGCACTCCACGCGTCAAAAACCGCGCGATGAGGTCGTTGGGAGACTCCTCCCGCTCCGGCTCCATGAACTCTTCCAGCCATTCGGGCAGCGACACCAGCCTGGTGAGGCAGTTCAAGAGATCGCTGTTGAAACCACCAGGATCGGGCCTAGTGATCTTTATGTGTTCCTTCTTTCTAGAGCTGTTGAAATAGATGCATTACAGATGTTTAAACCCTTAAGAAATGGGAGAATCATAGGTCATCAAATCAGCTTGTCATGAATGATCCTATTGAAAAGCATGTGTGGTCACCTGGCACAGCTGGGATGCGATTGCTCAGCACATTTCCACAAGCGAACGGCAGCAGACTGAGGGCTCGGCAGTGGCTGTTGGAGATCCCAAAGCATTGCGACTCGTTGGCACTTGGATCATCAGAAGCTGAGGGTCGAAGACATTGACTCGCAGCCAAGCATGTGCAACGAGATTTTGTGGAAGAATGTGGAACATATGTTTCCAAAGAATGGCTGAAAGCTTCATGATAGGTGTACATCAATAATATTGAGAGTTACAGAATGGTCATCGTTGATCATCATCACCATCGTCATTCATTGATCAACAATAAGTAATCACTCATGAGAACGGGGAACTAAGACTCTGCCGTGGTTGTCAATTCCACTAGGAAACCAGGACTCTATGTTGTTGCTGCTCAGCTGTAAAGATCTCGGCTGGCCGGTGGCCAACATGCAAATCCGCACGACAAACATCTCCAAGCTTAAAACTGAAGATCCTTGAAGCTACTTTGGCATGGACTTCAATCAAGCCCAAAAGCTGCAGAACAACCAAAGATTGGCGCCACAGTATCGTTGGGCACTCCAGCAGTTTTGAGCTATACAGAGAATCCTTGCTGCTGCTGTCGTTTCTATGAGCAGCGTCAAGAAAATTCTAAATGGTTGGCTTCATGTAAAGCTGTCTATGTAGTCCTCTTTCAAACAATGCTATACACTCCCATCTTGTCCCTGATTAAATCTGAAATGGTAATCTTAAATCAATCAACATCTATTGGAACAATAATAACGGTAATATTACCATAGTATTCCCATGATCTTTGTTGCACTCTGTAACCGCACCTCAACACCCCAACTCACCGTAGCCTCCCTGGCCTGGGAACCAGGGCCCGAGAGGCCGAAGGGAATTCGCCGCCCGAAGGTTTTGAGCTCAACCTTCTCGGAGAACCTGGAGCTGCAGCGCTGCAGCGTTTCGGGGGTGCAGGTGGAAGTTTCAGCTGTGGAACCTCAGTGGGTTGAAGAAAATGCGCTTCGATTATCTTCGATTCCTTATTTTGACCCATGTTTTCTGGGATTTCTCAAGTTTTCAACCATTCCGGGAGTGCATTAAACTGTCGTGGGGGCACCTATCGTGCCAGTAGATTCCGAATTCACTTGAGGCAAAGCGCTCTTTCTGCGCGCCGTGCAGTGCAGCATTCTCGATTGGATAACAATAGTTCCAAACAAATATCAGGTTAAGCATCTATAATGAACCGGTAGCAAAACCGTCACCATGCTTAATCGCTGAAGAAACAGGAAATTGAAGAACATTTTTCACTGTCTGTGCCGTGCTCCACGTGACAAGGAGTTGCAAAACACAGGTTCAACTGGATCATGTCCATGGTTGAGATGCAAGGGGCGCTTGGGACCCTGGTCGCCCACAAGAGTCGTAGCAATGGGTGTACCATCATCACATAATCTATCTATTAAGCTATGCAATGCATTTGTCTATGTGCCTAATCAAATGCAAGAAGGCATATTATCATATATATATATATATATATGTTCAACATTATCCTAGTACAGCAGTTTCATGATGACCTCTTGAACAAGCCAAGCACCATTAATTTTCAACTGTGGCTAATATAATCGATGTTTTCAGATGCTGCTATGCCGGAGTCCCTGTACCAGAGCAAGTACCAAGCATTGACTCGCTTCAAGTGTCTCGGGGTTCCTTGATTCCACAGGTTTTTCTCCCCTGCTGGCATCTTACAGGTTGAGATTCTCACTGGGTCAATGTACAACTGTACAAGCATATCGCAAGTCCAAACCACCATTATGGTATCCACTAACCATTAATTTACCACTCATGACCACTAGCATTGTCAACATCAACCACCATCAACCACCATCAACCACCATCAACCACCATCAACCACCATCAACCACCATCAACCACCAACCACCCGTCAGTGGCGTCCATGGCGTGCCTGCCAGCACTATCGTCGATCTGCAGTATGATGCGACCTCGTCAGCACCCATCAGCACCTGGGGCCTGGTTTCCGATGGTTTCCCCTGTCGTGCAGGTGTCACGGGAGGGACCCATGGTCACCAGCCGTAACACTGAACTAACCCCTGCAACATCCTGTAACCATGGTGAATGTCACCAGCAACGTCAAAAAAGCGAGAGGTCTCCTGCTTGAAGATGTACTTAGTAAACCTGTTAAATGCAACAACTCCAGCATCAAAAGCTTCATATGTGCAAATCCTCCGAGCCTAGAGGTGACGCACCAATGGCACCTATGACCTCCGGGGGACGGCAAAGCCAAGTGTTGCAATAGGCGTGTGATCACACGACCATGTTGCAGTTCCTGGGAGTGAATAATCTTTGCATCTGTTAGAGTTTTAGAAATCACTTGGAGCAATGATCATTGTAATTAAAGCATCATCATGACAATATAGCTGCCTAGAAATGATCTTGTTGTATGATTCGCACCAAAAACAATTCCAGTAGCTTCGGAGCACTGCTGAACTCTAACGACTACATTTCTCGTCGGCTCAGCACTGCAATTGGCATGACAATATGCTTTCATGACATGCTCTTTGCACAGTTCAACTTGACAGCAAGTTGACAGCATGTACAAAACGTGAACGCTTTCTTGAGTGGATCCGCCTCCTTTCTCTGCGAAATCCGGACAAGGAAGTCAGCGAAAATGATGCACTGCAGGGGAGTCCAGCTTGGAGTCAAGTTTGGATTCATGGCATCAAAAGCCAAAAATGACAATGCACGACCTTGGTTGCATTTTTCCAACACCCAAATGCACATCTAAAATAAATGGTTCTGCTCTGGTAAAACAATCATAGCAGGTTGCAAGAAGGAAAATGGGAGCAAGTGCATCTGAATGGATGAGCATTCACTTTTCATCATCAAACCCAAAACTCCAATTTCAAAGACAAAGAACGCTGAAACTTACGATCCTCCCGTTTACAAAATCTTTAAATCCTGAACAATTTGCAGTAACATACAATAACTCAATTGACATCAATTTATAACTCGATGTTCAATTGACATCAATTGACATTTCCAACATTTTCATTGACATTTCCAAGATTTTCCAACCCTCCATTTCTACGGCAGACATTTTCAATGCTCGTCCTCTACGACGCCACCGATCCAGCTGGTGTAGTCGTGGTAGGCACCGTGCCACACGTAGCGCTGGCCGAGGCACGGTTCAGAGCGGCTTGGGGAGCCCCAAGTTATGGTGGTTGAAGATGGGGGTCATGACCATGCATAATGGGCAACGAGAAGGCATAATAAGCAACAATAATAGGGGATATACCAACTATGATAGGGATATACCAACTATAACAGTAGGATACACCAACTATACCAACTAATAAGCAACAATAGTGGCTAATAATAAGGGGATATATAGTGGCCTATCTGGATATATACCAACTATAGTGGCCAATAATAAGGGGATACACCAAATAATGGCTTTATTAGTAGGGATAATAGTAGGAGATACCAACTATAGTAGGGATATAAAGGATATACCAACTATAGTAGGATATACCAACTATAGGATATACCAACAATACTAGGGGATATACCAACTATAATAGGGATAATAGTGGCTCATGGATATATATATATATATATATATAGTGGCTAACAATGAGGGAAAACCACCGGCCATGACCATAATTGTTATTGTTATTTTTCCAAGTTATGGTCATGATGATTGATAATGGCTAATAATAAGGCATTCTCAGGGATATACCAACTATAGCAGGGATAATAATGGCTAATGATTAATGGATAATAAGCAGCAATGAGGGATATACCAACTATAGTACGGAATCTGGTAATGACCCTATAGCTGGCTAATATGAGTGGTCAACCATTCAAAATGGCTGATCAGAAGGGACAATAAGAAACAAGAGTAGGGCATATACCAATTGTTTGGTGGTTTCTCAAGCCATAGGCAAGCCCCGAGTTGTGGTTGGCTTATGAATTGTCAATAACGGTGAATCAACCAGGGGATAATCAGCAATAATAGGGGATGTACCAACTGCAATGGTTGGTTTATTGTTGCAAATGGTTCATAAACTGGATGATAACTGGGCGTACTCTTTTTACTTGAGAAACCACCAGACGTCGTGATCACGATTATGTTCAAACATAAAGTTGTTGTTACCATCTTGATTTGTTGAACCAAAAAGAGATGAAGCAACTACAGTAAATCATTTCCCAGCACTGCAAAGTGTGCCCAATCCACCAGGGCTTGACAGTCCCACAGTCCCGATACGACTCCGTGATGATTGTGGGTTGTCAGCATGGTCAATGGATGTGTTCGATATGTCAATTTCCTGTTCTCATGATGGTGATGAGGGTGATCTTCATCGTATGCTATCACTGCGCCTGTTGTTGTTTTTTGATGATTTATGAAGCCTTTTTTCAATATCAATCAACCTCAATGTCATCTTGCCGAATGTCTCTCTTTTGAGTTGATGAAGCCTTGTAGATCCAGTTGCAAACGTAGAGCGTCCTGGTACAGCGCACTTGGGCAAGGCTCTAGACCCATGACTTCTCGCCCCAAAGCTGGGGTCGAAAGGGACATTTTGTCAGCATAGCTTTCGAATCAAGTGCCTTTCCAGGGGATCGGCTCACAAGTAGAGTATCAGCTTGTGATACTCGTGCTTCTCAAGAATGCCCAGAGCTGGTTCAACAATTCGGGTGGTTAGAAGCATTGGGATGTAGCCAGTGTGTATTGCCTTCAAATCAACAAATCTTTACTCAGGGTTCATCTAACATATATCAAAACAACATGATCGAATCATATCAATCAAATCAAATTGAACCTGAAGCACAGAAGCAAACAAACATAACACTTTAGAAGGGCTTTATTTGGGTTGATTAAAACCTATCGAAAGTGCCATGTTCGTTTACTACAGGGTCTCAGCCTTATCAATGATTTGTATTGAAATCAATCCAACATATATGAAAGTGCCACGTTTGTTCACTACAGGGCCAAGGCAGAGTGCAACACAGGGCCAACGAAGAGTGCAACCAGTCCCCCAGGGAAGTCATAGACACGAGTGCCACGTTTAATACAAGAAATTGTTTTTCAGGTGCTATGTTGGACTTGGCCGGTGGAATGAAATGTGTTGATATAGAATGATATATATACAAAAAAATATATATATATATATTGATGTACCAAAAAAATATATATATATATATTGATGTACCAAAAAAATATATATATATATATTGATTATATAAAGCGCTGGATGGCTACGGTGCTGCGATGTGTACATATAATCCGCAACTGAAAACCAGAACTTGCAAAATGAGGGGCATCGCCACACAACTGAACGGTGCTCGTTCAGCTTCTTTCCTTCCTTTGTTAGCTGCTTGTTTAGTTTCTCCTTCAGCGGTTTAGCTGTTCAGTTTCTCGCTTGGTTGCTTGATTCGTTGTTTGTTTCCTTGCTTGATGATGACATCGGAGTCACCAACAGACATGAGTCAAGCAGATACAAGTTCTAACAGACATCAATCAAGACAACCTGATTACCAATCAAGCCATAGTGGCAAAAAGTAACAATACAGGTTTTCTCGGGCATCCATCTCTTGCAATTGGAATGAGCAGAACTTAAATCTCTTTATGCGTTCTACTACCAATCCACTCATTCCAGTCATAGTAGTTGGAATTGGAATCACATACCCATCTATGGAATTGGAATCATGGAAAGGCTGAATCAACTACTCATTGTTTGCCATTAACCTATTACTATCATTAGTTACTTTTGACCAAGTAGTTGAAATTGTAGAATTTATCACCAGTTGATTGGATTACTGCATACAATTCTATGTACTAGTTTATTACACTCCTAGTCGTAGTCTACTCATAGGACTTGGAATATCATTAATACCATTGGTAATTTATAACCCTATTACTATTACCAGCTACCACTCGTTTATCACTCACAATATCACTATCACTATCACTAATCATTAATGGAAGAAATGATTCACCACTCATAGTAGTCTACTGGAATCACCATGAGTTTATGACTCATAGACTACTCTATATATACTCATAGATACTCATCTGGTTGGTGGTTTCAACCCTTATAAACATTTTAGCCAACCAACCATTTGGTAAAGCGAAAATAAAAGATGTTTGAAACCACCAACCAGTATCAACATGAATCAACCATTGAGGTGCTCATATAGTAGCTTACTCTACGTACTATTCATCACTCATAGTAGTCTACTCATAGATACTCATGGTCAGTGGTTCGTTAACCATTATTCTTGGCTAGTATCTCCTCAAATTAACAATTCTTACTGGTTATAACCCCAACCATCATTAATTTTACAGGTGGCAGTGCCTTTAACACTTGTTCGCCCGAGCCTTAGGGTTTGCCCCGCATGGGTCTGAGAACATTTCCCAACGCTCAAATTCCTGCACAAGGCCATTGTTTTTTGACTTCTGAGTTATCAAACCCTAAACCTCAAACCCTAAAACCCTGAAACCAAAACCCTAAAACCCTAAAACCAAAACCCTAAAACCCTAAAACCAAAACCCTAAAACCCTAAAACCCTAAAACCAAAAGCCTAAAACCCTAAACCATAAATCACTGCGTATAGCCAGTGTTTTCGCATCTTGTCCAAGCCATCTCGACCTTGTACAACATGCTCCATTGCAGTGGCGCTTTATGTGGTGGGGCGAACGTTAAGGCTGGAGGGCACTTGTTTATCTAGGGTTAATCTGATTATGAACTATAGTCACAATTAACCCTAGTCACAATATCCAATCCTTTATCCGAGATTAACCCAATTGGATATCTGTTAGAGTTGGATAGACTAACTCATTAACTGATTACCCCAATCGATTGCCTCGAACCAATTGGCTGTGGGTCAAAGCCCTGTACCCCTGGCTCCCCTGTCATTAACCATTGTTTTCCCTATGATTTGGTTCGTCATTAACATATTACCCGCACGAGGCGGGGGCGGAAGTTTCCAATAGAAAGCATTGTGGGCCTATAGGATGTTGGAAGGAATGTTTTGCCTATAGGAGCGTGGGGCAGATGTTTGTTTGCAGCTTTCCCAGGTTGTGTTTCGTTTTGGCTTTGATTGGGAAGGATGTGTGTTCTTTGAATCCAGATGCCTCGCGTTGGTTTGTTGTCATTTTGCGCGTCATCGTCTTGTTGCATCACTTTCTTTCATTTTTTTGTTTCGGGCTTTGTAGCTATTCTTTGCAGACTATTGAATGTGTGGATTGCTTGACTGGAGGTCTGAATTTGTGGTTTAAAGTCGTTGAGCTGTGTATTGTAGTCTACGAGGCGTCAGCACTGGGCGCAGTGTTTCTTTACAGTCGTTTATTATTTTTGCCAGCTGTTGAAATTGTTGCTAGAAGTCTTTCAAGTGTCAACGGGTGGCTTGTGCTTTCGTACTTGCATTGGTTTCGCGCACTGTTGTTGGGAGACGTCGACGTTACAAGGAAAGGCGTGGATCATGTTTTGTTTTCCGTTTGTATCGTATTTTTACAGCGTGCAGGCGTCTTTTTTTGTTGGAGGGGCGTCCATATCTCGGAGGTTATTTTCGCTAAACTTTCCAGCAAACGCAGGTGAATACAAGCCGCAGCCTTTTTTTGCTCGGAGCTGTCGATCTCGCAGCGCACGTGGACCGTACAGTCACACGGTGAAACTCAGCTGCAAAGTACTACAAAGTACTACAAGGTACTACAAGGTACTACAAGGTACTACAATGTACTACAAAGTACTACAAGGTACTACAATGTACTACAAAGTACTAAAAAGTACTACAAGCTACGACAAAGTACTACAAAGTACAACAAAATACTACAACGTACTACAAAGTACTACAAGGTATTACAAAGTACTACAAGGTACTACAAGGTACTACAAAGTACTACAAAGTACTACAAAGTACTACAACGTACTACAAGATAATACAAGGTACTACAACGTACTGCAAAGTACTACAAAGTACTACAAAGTAC
>VSDK01009952.1:499823-521266 GCA_009767595.1 Symbiodinium kawagutii
CTACTCTTCTCTTCTCTACTTTTCTCTGAGCTACTCTTCTCTTCTCTACTTTTCTCTGAGCTACTCTTCTCTTCTCTACTTTTCTCTGAACTATTCTTCTCTTCTCTACTTTTCTCTGAGCTACTCTTCTCTTCTCTACTTTTCTCTTCTCTACTCTTCTCTGCGCTACTCTTCTCTTCTCTTTTCTAGCTCATCCGTAACTCGGAGTTTCTCTATGAAACTTCCTTTGATGAGTCATTATTGATGATTAATATTGACCCATAGCCAATTCGACCCACAGGTTCAACAAAAACCAATCGCCTGTAGCCTCCCACGGCCAGGACGTAGATCACGGCGGCAGGCCGGACCTTGGAGGCCTGGCATGTGTGATTTGTCGTGTTGGTTGATGTTGGTTGGGTGGTTTGGTGGTTGGGTGGCTGGTTGGTTGGTTGGTTCAGGTTCACCTACCAAAGATGCTGAGAAAAGGAGAAGAACTGAGGTGAATTCATGGTTTATGATGGGTGAATCATTGGTCAATTACTGGTTCGTGATGGTTTAATCCATAGTTAGGTCATGATTATTAGTAGTTGACTCATGGTTAATAAATGACAATCGATAACCTGAGATGTTCATGCCAACGGCTTAATTGAAAGTGGTGGTACTCTACCCAGAAGGAATATCCAGCTGTGTGTCTCTATAACATAGTGCAACATTGGTCATTGGTTTCTATAAAATGGAAACCCATTGCCTGCCAGCCTGCTCTCTGGGAAATCACAAAAGCAGACAAAACCCAAAACAGCGGAACATTCCTCTCTTAAAGAAATAGCCTTAAGCAACACATGCCCGTTCTTGTTTTCCTAGAGTCCTAGAGTTTTTTCCACCCGGCATGTTATGACCACATATGACCACTGAAAATAGTCAGACTAGAACCATACTGATACTGTAATCATTGAATTAATGATCAACCAACTTATATTATCTTACAGTCATAATTCCCCAAGCATATCATGATAATTCACCACTTCATCAATCCCTCCAAACCGACCGATCAACCTACCAGATGGATCAAGCAATCTTTGGGGGTGGACCCACACTGCAGCGCCAGGGCCACCCGGTAGCAGACGATGTACTGTGGGATCAACGCTAATGGCTCCAGCAATTCCGAAAATGTCCAAGCGTCCTGTGGGAAACGTGGGGCGGGGCGGCCGTCAGGGCTGGCCGTAAGGTGGAGGGGGCACAAACGGGGGCCCATGGTACCATCTCCAAGTACCAGCTGTTTCCAACCAGCTGTGAAGGGTATGATGGTTCAGCATCTCTGTCACGCGGTTCATCCCACGTGTTTGCTGCAGATTCTGTAGCTTTACACAACAGTGGACTGATTCAGCATGATTCGGCCCCGGAGTGCACCTCCCGCACACCCATGCCACTGAACAAGGCAATGATTGCGGGCGGCACCACCAACGCTAAGAGATTGCACCTCATTTCTACATGGGGCAGCGAGTGGGGTTTGTCAATTTTCCCTTGGGCGTTGCTACCATGGACCCGGCAACATGGTGCTCTGATCGAGATACGAAGATGGATTGAAGGGGGAACGCACGTCCACGCTGAAGCTTGCATGGAAAAAAATCTTGACAAAGCCAACCAGACTCCAGCTGAGTGGAACGCAGCCTGTCCACTTGGAACATCTTGAAACTTAGAATGTTCATTTGGAAAGCGTCACTGATGACATGCCACTGGTCCAAACATATGGGTTTCAACAGTGTTGTGTCCAAAATAATTATCTGGGAAGGCTCCAATCGCCGGCCTTTCGCGGTCCTGCCGCGTTCCGATGGATGTCAATTGCTACGCCATTCTTACAATTCTAGCATCAAGAAGTACACATTCGAGAGAATTGTGTCAGCAGGTGTGTGTGTGTGTGTGTGTGTGGGTGGGTCTGCCTAGAGGCGGTCGTCCAATTGCACACCAATCACCGACCAATCGCGTACACATCTCGGATTTCGCGACTTGAATCTGGCAAAAATTCTTGCTAGACAGAGCATATAATTAGTGAATGCCAAATCACTATCTCAGGATGCTTGCAGCAAGCACCTCGCCTATAGCCAGGAACATGCCATGCACGTGTCTGACATCATCCACAGCCAAGTCACCCTCGCTTAGATCTCATGCCCATTCTCAGGGTCCGACGAGTCGGCCGAGGCTTCGTAGCTGTGATGCAGTTTGTGGAACAGCCACAGCATGAAGGCCTCAGCACCCAACCAGCCGCTCCAGCCATCCATGGGAGGAGAAGATGACGACTCGAAGATCAAGTGACACTGGGGCAGCTGCCGTGATAGCGTTGAAGGAAATCTGCGGTCGTGACAGTGTCAACAGATGTCAAGACATGTCAAGACTCCAACTGTTGCGGCCCACCGGGCCCCACCTTGAAGAACAGCAAGTAGAGGCCCTGATGCTGCCTGAGCTGCACAAGTGCCCCATCTTCGCATCCGATGACCGCCAAGTGCGCCACGTAAAGACGTCCAGATATCTGGACACGAAGACCATCTGAAACAGGACCTGCGTAGCGCAGAGCGACCGACATCTTTGCTTCGCATGTGGCTATGGGTCATAATTAACCTACCAACTAATGGGGGATTTCCACCAACAAAAATAGGGAAAACAATGGTTAATGAGAGGGGAAGCAGGGGCACGGGGTTTTGACCCACAGCCATGTGTGTGAGCAGGATGTAGCAGGATTATGATAATAAATCAATAAACATGGATAAACAAATATTGGACCTTTGTCATTGCTTATCAATTGATCCATTCATCCATTATCATTTGGATGATAATGGACCATCACTTCATATGATAATGATGAAACATAATGATAATCATGAATTTGATAATGATTATCAATGATTGATAAATGCTATAAATAGTAGCTAAATTGATAATGATGAAAGATTCTGATGATGGACCATTTGGATGGCCGCCTCTTGGCCACCAGGCCCGCACCCATGGGAGCGCCCCAAAACGCACCTGTGTCTTTCTGGAAAATCCAGCCACAGATCCTTGGTGCACCGACCATTCCAAGTAGGTTAAGCACGATTGGTTAGTGGTTAACCAATTCCAATCATAGTAGCTACTAGTGGTTGACAGTCATGTGTTTTTTTCTATTTCTGTTTTTGTGGCTACTAGTGGTTGATAGAGGTTCAAAAATAGGTTTTTGTGGCTACCATAACTATGATTGTGGCTCATAGTGGTTTATCAGTGCCAAAAAAAGTGGATATTACTGGATTGCTATTGGCTAATCATTAGTGGCTTGAACTAATGGTTTATAAAGGTTGAAACTACTGGTGAATAACGGTTGAAACTACCGGTGACTAATTGTCGCAACCTACTGACGGCCATACAGCTGCTAGGTACTAAGAATTCTTGGTGGCTAATGATTGTGGGAATGGTTGTGGCAATGGCTGTGGCAATGGCAGTGGCAATGGTTGATGATCAATCATCGCAAGCGTATGAAACCGTCATCCTCTGGAAGCATTGATTCGCTGTCGTTGCGCCCAGGGGCTTGAAGACAGAATCGCAGCGAGCCCGAAACCCATACCTGCGCTGATCAATCGGGACCTGAATGGGCCATCCCAAGCTGTAGAGGCTGTAGGCGTCCGCAAATCGCTGATTGGTTGGTGGTTTTATAGGGGCTTTATATGGGTTATAACCAGCTAGCAATGGTTAATAATCAGGGATAATAAGCAACAATAGTGGTTCATAGCTTTCATCAGGCTTACAGTGTTGATGGTGGCATTCGTTGGATGTCTTAACTTTGCAGCACGCCTTTGTACTACTGTTTTTCATGCTTCCAGGACTGATCCAGTAGTAGAGGTCAACGCTGTAGCAGTAGGGAAGCCCATTGTGCCTGACAGTGCTAGAGTTGGCCCAAAAATGTAGGGATTGTGAACATCTGGTTGTTCTTCTCTGTCATTTATGCTTCTGCGCCGGAAAACAGCCTCGTCATCCGGGACGTCAAATCACATGCCAAGTTGTTCCCTGTCAACTACGGCCTGTATCATCAATCATCAGTTTGTAACCAATAGCAGAGTTGCTGGCATTGTAGGTGACTTCCGGCATGCTTGTTAGGGGATTGGGGGATCATATTGTACGATTTCTGACCTTTCTGTCTTGTTTTCTTGAAGATCGACTCCCTCACAACTACATGGACATGTCATGCCATGTCCATCTATAGATTTGAGGATGACAAGCCTCGTCATCACCACCTCTTTACCACGAAAGAGGTGGTTCACATCCCTACGATTCTTAGGATCCCAACATGAATCAACAATGTTAGAATTATGAACGACTGCTGAGGTTCTCCAATCTTTCTTGCTAATCAGGATGTGTCCCGTCAAAGCTCGGAGAGTTTCCAACCCCAAAAATGCAGACCCCAAGACCCTCCCGAAACAGAAATAATATATAAACAACTGCAACAGGATGGAGTTTTGGAAGAGAATCCTAAGGAATTCCTGAGAATCCTAAGAAATCCCAAGGAATCCTAAGGAATCCCAAGGAATCCTAAGGAATCCCAAGGAATCTGCGCAGAATCCTAAGGAATCCTTGGCTTTTAGGAAGTCCCTGTTGTGGAAGATTCCTCTTGGGCTACCCCATCCTTGGCAAACCCCTAGAAGGCACCGGCCTGCCAGGTGCAGGAAATCCGCCAAGAGCCGGAAAATCTGGCGCAGGTGAAGCAGCGCTCATGGGACACATGCGCCTGTAGAGACTTACACGAGTAAACATAATTACTCAACCATATAATATAATATGACTATATAATTCTATGATATACTGATATACTTTATAACTATCTGATATCGATAGTGTGTATACTTATGTACCTTATAAAGTTATATGATATGTGTTATGTAGACTTACAGAAGTATATGGTTGTATGTAATCGAACAATGTCAATCATATATCATTCAAAAACAGCTGGGCTGGAAAGTCCAGCAATCTATAGAAATTCGCGCCCCAGCTTGTACATCGTCATCAAAGCAAGGCTTTTGCACAGCCTTTCGCGTTTGGAAACAGCAGTCACACGTCAGCCAACACCACTTTGGCCGGCAGGCTCCAATGTTTGCTGGCAGCACATTCCAACTCACGGTGTCCATCTTGAAAGGGCCTCAACAAGGCATGTGGGTTGCACGTGGCGTCTAATCTGTTGCCTATGTGGCACCGGTTGCAGAAAAAATCCGCAACGTACAGGAACACTATCACAGTGACTTGTTGGGAGTCTACATGGTGGTCCTGGCACGCCTAACCCAAACATACTAAAACTTGGAGCTGAGCCAACAGCTGGCAGTTCAACAACGAAACTGTTACGGGTTGGAACGTCGAATGAGAGAGGAAACATACGAAAATCCACGGCATCAACCATTTTGATGGTGTCTCCAAAATGATCGATGAAATTACCAACAAAATGATGGTATCTCCCAGAAAATCCAAGAATCAACATCTGGATTGAGAAATCAAGGGTGGTATCTCCAGATGATCCACCCCACCAAGGCTACAGTTTTTGGTGATGATTTGTAGCACCATGTGGGCCGCCCAACCCCGAATGCTCACAGGCTGCGGCCTCCCAGCTCTGTACGGGGAGCACGGCTCACTGGACAGGGGTCAGATCGCTAAGTAACAAGACACCAACGAGTCATGGAAGCAAATCATCTCTCAACGTGGAGGGCTGGGCAAGGATGAAAATCTTCTAACTATCCAATGAAGGGAGATGGTCAACCTTGTTACTGAACAAAAAACATACTTATGGCTGACAAACCAGCTTGAATTCCAAAAAAAGTCTTTGTTTGAATGTTTTGGAGCTCAAAGCTCTCCAAAGTTCGAATCGGTTTGCACACTTTTTTCTCTTCTATTTGGTAATTGTGTGGGCACCTGGATCGTTTGCTTGATGATGTTGGTCTCCATCATCAACAGCCATCTGTAGGTGGCTGGGAGCTGTTTATTTCATTTTATTTCTCACTCTCATGGATTCCATGCGCATCTCATGATTCCAATTGATTCCATGCATTTCTCTGAATCGCTTTTTGTGAAGATCATGCATCTGCAAACGCTTCCCGAGCCATTCGTTTTAGACAAACGAGCATGTCTCGGGCATTCCTTAAAAGTGTGAATCCACCAGCAAGTCTACAGCTGCAACATCTGTGGGAAAATCCGTCCATCAGTGACTCCCAGCGTGAAAACAAGCGACTGGATAAAACATGGACAGCATATGACAGCATTCAAACCGCTCAGCTTTTTGTTTCGCAAGTCTCCGTGTCCATCGCAGCGCTGCGAGGCAGTTTCGGATCAGTTCCAGGGTCAAAGCAAAGAGGAACACCTGAGGTGAGGATAAGCGATGAGAATACCATGCTGGTGTTGCTGTGAGCTGACCATGATAAAGATTGGGGGGGTTCTCAAGTCATAGGGGCCCAAAAAATCATACAGTTGATCAACTCCATATAAATTTTCCAGTAATAAACCAACCATATCTTTGGGGGTCCCCTATGACCTTGAGAAAGCACCGTATGATGAATGATCCCGCTACAAACTCCAGGCGTACCCATTCTGCCCATGTCTGTACCGAGGTCGCAACAGCTGCCAGGAGCATAGCACCATGTCCTGTGCATTTGGGACTTCGGACGTTTGGAAACGTTGTGTCTCGGTACCTATCATGTCACAAGCAGTACCTCTATGGGAACCTATGTGGGGAATGGGGGATGCCAGGGACCGGTGCATAAAGAATGTGTCCAATCTTGAAACAAGGCAGGACAGGCGTAGTGCGTGAAAGTCTTAAGACCGGCCACATTCTGATGGAGTAAGGGATGCACAGCTGCCAATTGAGGTCTCGTCCAGCCATTGCAGGGGTATCTCATGCTATCCCATGGTTATCCCCAGCCAGGATTAGCCAAGAAGATCATGTTTGAAGACAAAAACTGCTAGGCCATGACCCCGCCCATCACGACAAGGTACCGCTCTGGACAACATCTGCTGTGCTGCTCTGCCTTGGCAAAGCCACAATCATCCTAGGAAGGGAAGAATTCATCCAGTGGGTGTTGATCCTATTGACTCAGAACAATCATCACCCAAAAATTGGTGGTTCTTTTTTTCCGCATCTGAGGTGGACACCCAGTAGACTTTAGAGTCAGTTCAGGCACGCAGGTGTCATTTCCTGAACCTCATGGTTTGCTGCTTGGGAATGACCGGTCTAGGAGGGGCATGTCAACATGTTTCATCATGTCATTTGAGAGCATGACCAAACCACAGGGCAAGGATGTATCTGGGGCCACCCCTTGGAGGTACCTGATTCAAGTTGCAATTTACGCATTCTCCGAGATCTCAACAGAAAAAAGAATCACAGGCGCTGCGCACAACCCGATGAAGGTTCTCCAATCCCGAAGTGAAAGCCACCAATCTTCCCTTTCTGGAACTCAGCAAGCGATCGCCATCACCTCAGAAGTGTCCAGTCAGCTGTTGGACGACAGGTGCAGCACCGCTGGGGCCAGACTGTCCATGAAGGCAAGCCTTGGCTGCAGGGTTGCCATGGTTGTGATATGTTGTAATTCATGGCTGATTGATGATTGATTGATGCATAGTGGTTAATTCTTGGTTGATTATGTTGATTGGTGGTCAAAAAATGGCTGTTGATTCCCCCTAACCTTAGTGGGGTCCCTTCTAAGCGGAACAATGCAAGGACCCCAGTCATGGAACTACGACCGCACAAAGACACCTCAACACTATAGGAAAAACTCCTGGAAAACAGAACTAGCCTAGCAGGTTTGCTAATGTAAGACCCGGCTTCCGTAACACAATGAAAGTAGGTTTGACTGCGATGCGTGGCTTATCATATCCCATATGCACTAGTGTGATCCTGACCAACTGTAAGAGCGCTTCCCGTTGGGGTCGCAGGGATTTTACGTCCTCCTTAGTTCACTATGAATCCCCGAAAGCCCGCCACTGTCGCCTTGAACAACTCCCCGTGGTTCAACTTGACACACCAGCAGCAACAGCTGGATTCTACTATCATTCAAGGTACTCCAGCTGGATTAGCTACCAAAAGCTGGGGATTTTACATGATTTTGATATCATTTTCAGGTAGCTCCTGGTAGCTCCTGGTAGCTCCTGGTAGCTCCAGGTGGCTCCTGGTAGCTCCAGGTGGCTCCTGGTAGCTCCTGGTAGCTCCTGGCAGCTCCTGGTGGCTCCTTCGTTCACTCCTTTGCCATCAGCAACCAACCGCGGTCACCGCTGGGGTCAGGAAGCTCTCCACCGGTGAAGTCGTTGCCACTGAGATAGAGCACTGCACTGTAGTGATAGGCTGCGACCTGAGTTCCCATGATCAATCCATGGCGGTTGACAGTGAATGGCTGGTTGATGGGTTGGTTGATGGGTTGGTTGATGGGTTGGTTGATGGGTTGGTTGATGGGTTGGTTGATGGGTTGGACATCAGACACTTGGTTCCTGATGGATGAATGTGATTTCAACTGTCACTTGTTGTGTATTTGGCTCTACTCGCTTGTGGAGCCCATCATGATTTTTATCATCTCAATATATCTTGAGCCACGACTCCCCGGCCCATGGTGGGTACTGTACCCATGATTTTTAGCGCAAATGTTGTATTGACCCATGGCCTAACCATTGGTTAAACTCTAAATATACAGCATAGCCATGGGTGGTCAATAACCATTGCATTAATAATCATGGTAAATACTGTAACCATGATGAACCCAATGACATCCATACCAGAACCACTCTTGCATCGTTTGGATTCAACGGCCCCGGCAGCACAGCTGACCAGTGGAGGGACAGTTGCTCTGTCAGCATGAGCAGCGAAGGAATCATGTGACGGCCTCGGACATCAGAGGGGAGTCCATGAACATTGGGTCCTGATGGGTCATTATGGCTCATGTAGTCTGAGACATGTTTTGACTACATGTTTTCTATGTGTGTTATCATCAACATTATTAACATTGAGATTGCTTTTGTATCATTATTGTTATCACTATCATTATCATTCCTATTAGTGTTATTGTTGTTATTATCATCAGTATTACTATTATGATTGATATTTTGATAATTATTGTTGTTATTGTTAGTATCATCACTATCATGTGTATTATTGCTATTATCATTATCATTGTTGTTACTATTGTTGTTACTGATTTGCTATCATGTTACAATCATATACATAATATTACAGAACCATTTGTCAGAACTTCGGTACCATGTGCATAATCTGCCATGGGCCATGGGTACGTATTACCATTGTAAACCAATGACGCCACGAATCACCTCACCATCCCCTAATATTCACCGACCATGATTTCTGTCATCATGGGGGGATAGGATTTAACCATCATCATTATTCAAGGTAATCCTATCCAGTAATGATAACCAGTAATTAGTATGGGCTTACTGGTGTAATTTATTAGTGTATCATCATTGGGATAGGATTACACTATGATTACACTAATTAATGGCTACCCAGGACTAATAAACCCTAGGTTTATTAATTGGGGGTATCCCCTTATTACACCAGTAAGCCCATCCCCGAAACAACCGGCTGGACCGGCTCCCACACCACACGAGCGACTCTGAAGGTCAAAAAGTAGCAAAGTAAACCAATCGCGTTGGGAGGTTGGCTACGGCCATAGGTCTGTGTGGATCACCACCGGTAAACTCCCATTATCGCCCATGAGTGTCCGGTAAAGAAGAAAGAATAAAATGGTTGGTGATAGTTGTTGAATGGAACCATGAGTAGTTGGACTGTAGTCGGGTTGTGTAATTCCGATGATCAATTCATATCCACCAAGCGAAGTTTGTTCCCAAAAAAAGCTGGATAGGGATCCATATGGCTAGGGATGGTTAAAAATGGTTAAGAATCATGTGGTTCATAGTAGGCAAAATTGAGCAACACGTTGAAGTTCGTCATTGATGCTTAAAGAAATTGCTTATGACTAATCTTGCTTGGTAAGTGGTTGATATGGTTAGTATATGATGCGTATTAGGGAATGTTGCAAGTATGAATTGCTTTGTAGGTTATAGTGCTTAGTAAGTGAAAATAAGGTTCAGATATGATGGATGGTGGTTTGTTGATGGCAGAGTCATCCCTGCCAAGGTGCATCAACTGCTTGGGGCCAGAAACTGCAGGGAGCTGGACGCGCCTAGCGAGTTTCGGGACGGGCAAAGTGTGGCGCCGCGGATCTCAAGTGCGCTGACTGCAAGGTGGGGGGCCCAATCGTCGGCTAAGTTAGCTATAGAAGATTATATATCCCGAACACTTATTGCCTAATTATCATAGTTCCACACCCACCGACTGCCAACGAGAGGACCTGATATGCACGACTCAACGCAACATTTGCTCGCACAACCGCTTTGCTTCCAGATCCAAATGAAATCTGTTGTGTTGAACTGATCAGATATCATTTATAGACCCAAAATGTTTCATGCCTTGCATTCCCGACTTCAGAATCATAGCATAAAGCAACCGGAGAGAGCAACAAATACAGAACGAATGATCCAAATTCAATCCCACACTGCAGCCAAAGAGTTCTAAGGTTGCCTTTTCTCAGGGGTGGTTTCATTTTTTGGTCGTTTATGCGATCGAAAATGGATTTTGCATGATTTTCCAAGTCATTTCTTACAGAACCAATCTCTTTCCAGAACAGGTTATGGAGATGTTGGTTGCGGTTTTGTTGTTTGGGTTCTGCAACAGCTCCGTCAGAATCCACAAAGACAACGCGAAGGTTCCATGGGCATTCCGCAAAGGCTCCAGCTCGACCAGTCCAACGCAAAACGACGTTTGTCCAAGCTCCAAGACTTTTCCGTTAAATCAGTTTAGAGAATCTACATTTGGTGGTTGCTCAAGCCATAGGGGACCTGACATAAATGGTTGGTTTCTTATGGTTTCTTACTATGAATGGTTGATAAACTGATGTAAACTTGATGATTTGCTGGTACCCCTATGACTTGAGAAACCACTATTTGATTCCATGCAAAAATATGGCTACATCCAGGCAAAGAACATTCAGTTGATGTCATGCCCTTGGCTATGAGCCAAGCCGGGCTGCTGCTTTTTTGCGTCCGCGAAAAGGACCACGGTGTTTTTGGACAATAGCTACTTGATCCCTATCATACTTCGCGAGAGAGAATCCGACAAATCCAGGATAGTACCCATAATATGTTTATATATATATATATATATCTAAAGATAATATATATATGATATATATATATATAAATATATGATATATATATATATATATGATATATATATTTATGATATATATATATATCAACTTACACTGTGTACATATACATACATATATTAATGAACAGGCTATACATAGTTTAACGTATAGAAGAATCAGGTGCTCAGCCCTGGCCTCAGCAACGCACCACGCACACTGAGTCGCAAAGCGTCCGCGTCGCTGAAGGCTTCGGACACGGCACTCTGAATCCGCTGCACCCTCGGGCGAGAGGTGCTGGTGACAGCATCCAAGGTGGTCGCGAACCACTGACATGCGAAACAAGAAAATGATGGATTTCAATGGGAAAATTGCCATTTTGTAATGGTTCACAATGGGACTATAGTGGGAATAATACGATTATAACATGGGATTATAATTGTTAATAGTAATGCTTCGTCACCAACGATAGTGGATATGTGGCCGTTTCTCAAATGGTTGCTTCATTGCTATAAATGATTAATATGGATGATTTAGGGGTCCCCCTATTTTGAAAAACCGTTAGATGCTTGTATTAGAAAATTGGCAACTATTAGCCATCATGGTTCATGGTTGATTGGTATTATTCAATCCATACATCATGGTCAATGGTTGATACCATTGGGTATTTCTCAAAATTGGGGGTCCCCCCAAATCATCCAATATCATAATATCATCTATAGTAGCAAACCAATTGTTTTGTGGGTACCCCTATTCTGAGAAACCACTATTTGGCTGTGGGTCAAAACCCCGTACCCCTGGTTCCCCCATCATTAACCATTGTTTTCCCTATAGTTGGCTGGGTAATAACCACCATTATTGGTTGGTTAATATTGACCCATAGCGATTTGTATTATTTGATGTGAACAGTTGCTAATACTTGGAGATCCGATTTGCTCAACTAGCGAGAAACCATCAACTGCGAGATCTTCTAAGACCGTCTCTGCTTCTGCTGACAGGACAAGGTCTTTGGATCGTGATAGTTGATAAACGCTGATGATAGTTGATAATAGGTGATGATAGTTGGTGATAGAGGATGATAGCTGATGATAGTTGGTGGCAGCTGATAATAGTTGATGATAGCTGATGATAGTTGATGATAGCTGATGATAGTTGATGATAGGTGATGATAGTTGATGATAGGTGATGATAGTTGATGATATCTGATGATAGTTGGTGATAGAGGATGATAGCTGATGATACTTGATTATAGCTGATGATAGCTGATGATAGCTGATGATAGTTGATGATAGCTGATGATACTTGATGATAGCTGATGATACTTGATGATAGCTGATGATAGTTGATGATAGCTGATGATAGCTGATGATAGTTGATGATAGGTGATGATAGTTGATGATAGGTGATGATAGTTGATAATATCTGATGATAGTTGGTGATCGAGGATGATAGCTGATGATACTTGATTATAGCTGATGATAGTTGATGATAGCTGATGATAGTTGATTATAGCTGATGATAGCTGATGATAGTTGATGATAGCTGATGATAGTTGATGATAATTGATGATAGTTGATGATAGCTAATGATAGTTTGTGGTAGCTGATTATAGTTGATAATAGGTGATGATAGTTGATGATAGAGGGTGATAGTTAGATATTATTGTCGATATTTCGACGACTTGTAGATCCAAATAAGGTGGCTGTTTCACCGACAGAGCTTTTTGACTGCCGGAAAGTGGCAGATATCGAGACAAGATATAGACGTCTCGATTTTTACAGCTCTCAAGGCATCCGTAGGAGTGTGCATAGATGCTCAGAATGCAAGACTCGTTTTTTCGATTCACATCGCTGCGCCTGCAATGCGGGAGGCTCCACTGAAGTTGCACTTCACAAAGCCATGGCCATGCTGTGAACTTCAGTTCCGAAGCAAAGCAACAAAGCTTTGGTTGCTTGCTTGGTAAATCTTCAACGCATGGGGTTGGTTGTCCGTAGCTGGTGTCCAGAAAGCTGGCGGTTTACTTGTGGAAACGTATTTTCTGTGAGGTTGAGGCTACAACTACTACGGACAAACTCACACCTTCTGCCAATGTGAAGGCTGTTTCAGCCATCTGGCTCAATATTCCGTGAGAAAGAAATCGAAACGAGAGTGGCATGGTTTGACTGCTTATGCTAGTTGAAATGAATCCCATTGATGATGGTTCCCAGTAAACTTCATAGATCAACATTCATCAACTACACTCTTTGAGAATCACATATCATCAATATTGATCAACGGATTATACCACCGCAGTTGGAAAGTTTGAATCAACTCGCCACTGCTTGGGAACGGGCTACCAGCTTAGCGCTGCGGCATCTCAATGCTTGCACTTTGGCCCTTGGAGAGACGAAAGCAGTCTAAGGTTGGACATGCGGGATATCATCGATGAGCGTGTGGCAATGCAGATTGGGGCAACAGCCCAAAAGTGATCATTGCGATAAACGTCACCGGTTCAAACAATGATCATTGCGATTTATTTCACCGTTTGGATCCCATGAGCCCACATCAGGGAGCAGGACACCAACAATCACCAGTGCTGGCTGCTTCTCGAATCTATGCTGCTGGCTGCTCCGGGATGTTGGGTTCCAGCTTTCTCAGGCGACTTGAGGTTCCTGAGACCGGTCAGAGGGACGAATGTTTCAAGACATGCTGATGGTCGTGGTAGATTCCACTTCAAACCACCCAACGAGTTTACGGCGCTAGTGCTATCCCATCAAAAATGAGTGTGGATCTCCCACTGATGGTCACACTCCCGGGCTGCTTGGGCAGCTGGTTCGAAGACTTCATCCAGTACTTCATCGGCTCAAAAAAAGCCATGGGACTTTGTCAAAACTTCTGCAGATCAAGTTGCATGAAGGTAAATGTTCCAATCATCCTTGACACGCTGCTTTCTTGACAACTTGGAAGGAGTGCGTTTCACCGAGCTGTGAAGTGACTGACGAGCAGTCTGTGTTTCGGTTCAAGCATGCTCAAGCCAAGGAACACCATTAATGCTGACAATATGCACAAAATTGATGGCTCCTGCGCGCATCTCAGGGATGTCATTCAGTGAGTTTTGCCTAAGATTCAATCAAAACGACGAGACTTGCACAGCAGAAACGTAGCCACCCAACTCGCCCGGTCATGTGTGCGGAGAAGCCAGCAATCTCCCAGGAAGAACACCAAAGCCTAGGCCGCCAACTGTACCAACTCGCCATCCGTGCTTCTGACTAATGATCGCTTGCAGTTCAAACTTGTTCACGATCATTGGTGGTGAATACTGGTCCACAACTGCTGTGACTATTTGTCTGTGTTTCTCACTCCGGTTTTTCCGGAAATGAAGTCACAAAACCCTGGGTTTCCTACTTAAATCTCGTTTCAGAACCCGTGTCATGGTTATCAGAGCACTGAAGTCAACCCATACACAGGTATTCTGATATTCTCGCTAAAGACACATAGCCACAGGCCACTCGTTTTACCACAACTTGACTTGGCTATCTGTCCAATATGTTTGATGTTCACCAGTGCACAGTAGTTGCATCATACACGTGTATTCACTCACTCCGCTGGCCTATGCTGATGTTCTTGGTTGCAAGTGACCTACCGGTTGACCAGAAGGCGTCACGTGATGTCATATGCCGACCACTAGTCTTGACCAAAGTTCAGGCTCGGGGAGATGTTGCTCTGAATGAAGGTACCCTCAACCTCCCCCAACCATCCAGCAATCGGCTGCTGCCACGAGGCAAGAGAGGCACACCTGAGAAAGATCAGCAGCTCACAGCATCAAAACCCTTGGGAAAAGCATGGAAAACCCGCAAAGGTCGTGAGCCAAGGGCGACTCCCAGAGTGGATGATCATGTGAGTTCCTCACAGACAGCCCCGTGGCAGGGCGACGATCTTTCTTCCATTTTATCAAACATCCATATCTTCAAAGGGCACCCGTTGTTGGGCCATGTCAGGCCTTCGAACTCAGCAACCAGTTGAGGGACCCAGCAACCCGCGGTGCACTTCATCATGTAGCTTTGGCTGAGGCGCTTTCCCATGAGTTTCACCACTGAGTTGAGCTTCTTGACCACCAGGCCAGACAGAAACGAGTGCGAGGTGTTCAGTAGCAATGCAACGACCTGAGTCACGAGTCGACGAGTCTCAGTGATCAACTCTCATGGCACCAGCTATGAATGCTCAATGTGGAGATCTTTCAGTCTTAGAATATGTTTCTTGGATTGGATGAGAGTTTTATACTAGTAGCAATCTTGGAGGCTACCTCAAAAAGTTGCTGGTGTTTCTCGGCATGTGATGTAATTGAGCCTTTTGGCCGTTGTGGATCCACCGCTGCTTGGGCGGGCTCACAAGGAGTGCGAAGGATCTCAGATTCACGCAGCAGCCCAAGTCCAGTTTCGAAAGAAACCTCCGCAATAGTTCATGTTCTTGCCCTCGGTGCTGCTGTCCACTATTGGCGACAAGTCTTCCGTGGGAAAAATGCAAGATCCAGCAGTTAATCACCAACACTTCAGCATGAATAGCTGGCTTAGCACAATACTAGCTTCTTCCCCATGGTCACTGGATGTTTCCGGTACCATTCACACACCTATTCGCTTCAGAGCTGTATCTACCATAGGGATCTGACACGAACATCCACCATTCTTCACAGCGCGGTACGCGGCACACCAATGGCTTGATAGCGGTCTACCACAGCCATGAAGCAGTTGGCGGTTTCTCAAGTCATCGGGTCTTTTCAAATCACCCAATATTGGCCATTTATAGTCATAAACCAACCATCTTCAGGGTCCCCGATTTTGAGACCCAGTTCTGAACCACCAAACCTTGAGCGTAGCTACCCACAGAGCCCTGGGTGCTCGCACCTGCAATCGCCAGGTGTCGTCTGCGCACTTCTCATTTTGAGTCCACCACATGTGCGGTCGCCTACAGCGGAAAGGCCCCGCGACTGAAGCTGCACATCATGGCGCTGCATCCCAAGGGGCCATCTGGATTCATCCACACCTGGGGCAACTCGCTTGGCGTGGGAACCAGCTAAGTGGTGAACAGCATGCTTCATTGCCAATGACCAATCTGGTTGATGAATGAATGTCAATAATGTATAATAATGTTTAGTATCACCTCGACTGGTGTTTGTGATTTGAAATGGTTGATTCATACTGCTTAATGGCCAAGTGACAAGCAAACAAAACAAACTTCGCAAAGTCTCTCAGCGACAGTGAGTCAGTTCACCCCTAGGTCCCCTGGCTGCCCTATCATCAACCAGGTGGTTTTCCCTATGAACTTGTTGGTGAACTCATCGCCCATGAGTTGGTGAACTGCGGCTGACCCAGCTCGCCAGCTGACCTAGAACCTCCTGGAGCACCGGCACCAGGAAGGACATGAGCACAGAGCCTTGCAGCTGCCATTCCCGAGCCCCTACGAGGTGGGCCCCCAGCAGTTGTGAGTTGGGTTGGTTCAACCCCTATGACTGGTAGTTAGGCCTAGTTAAGTCAGATGTAAACCAAGTTCAACCCCTGTTAGCTAATCACAGTATGTTACAGTCAACCCCTAACTAGTTATATATTGGTTCCACGTTGTAGTTAAGCCTAGATGAATTAATTACAAACCAATTTATGAGTGGGCCCACCTTGTAAAGATACAGTACCTAAAGCACATCTACAGTCGTATGCAGTACAACTGCGCCTCAATGGCAAGCAATGACAACCACAACAACAGCAACAAGCACAACAGCGAGGTTCTGACAAGACCAGAACAGTCCTGCTCCGGCTTCAGATCGGTATGTGAAGAGGTCATTCAGGTCTGCTACAACACCAGAAAACAGTGATGAGAACACCTAATCAACCAGCTGCTTTGGCATTGTTACGTTGATCATTACTGGTTCCGCCTGGTTACTTATGCTATCTTATGGTTACATAAGACAATTTCAATGGATTGAGTCGAGACGTCTGAAAACGCAGGAGACCCCTGAGACTCTGACAGGGAAAACCTCCGATTTCCTGCCAAGTCTTCTGAATGTAATACGGCCTTGATGCACGGAAGAACTGCAAACACAACACGAGTTGCAGCTGGGGGCCCCTTTCGAGTTCTGGTGGTCTTTAGGCTCTTGAAGCTGCAGAGCTGAGAGAAGCATCGCCACTGCTTGGTTTCTTGGGATTGTCACCATCCCCTGGACATCCCTCAAGCAGGACACGGCCACCAAGCCAAGCCACTTATCTTCGTCCTTCAAGAGCCGTTCCTCAGTGCTGGGCCCGTGGAAGTGCTGCCGATATTGTTGCAGCTAAACAGAAAATTGCTGTTGTAACATATTTTGTTCATAAATTTTGACACTAGCAGGATATGGTGGTTGCTCAAGCCATAGGGGACCCCAGAAAAATGGATGGTGTATTACTAGAAAATGCTAGAAATGATTCCTATCGGATGATTTGAGGGTACGCGTCATTTTAGGAAACCGCCACCATAGGATTTGTTTAAGAACTTTAGTTAGAATTGCTACTGAACATCTATGGTTGAACCAACTCTCGTAAAGCGTAATCACCCTACTACAGGACCCAGTACAGCTGTGCTTTTCTGAACGACCAACAAAATATAGCAATTTCCATGTGAAAGGTGTCACTAGATTAAGGTACCCAAAAGACTCGCTGGCTCGCGAACCAAAATCCATTGTTTCCGGATGGCAGCTACCGCCATGACCACAGACAGCCACACACCGCCCCTTCATGGCTTTCAGCCTGGAAACCCGAAGGATGGATCCGATGTCGGACAGGATCAAATAGGTAAAAACCTACAGCGCTGTTGGTTTCGACTCCCGCTTTCCTGCAAGAATTCCACTATCCCGGGATCATCCCCTACTTACTTGTTCAATATCATGAAAATTGAAAAACATTGGTAAAACTACCGCCAACATTGACTTTCAGTTTAAGCCATCATTTGATGCTCAGATTGTGAACAATTGGCTGTCATCCCGTGACCACCATGGTACCACCGCTGTGAGCCGCTCAGCCAAGAGGCATAGCACAAGCCCAGCAGTAACGACGTCTGCGCTTTGGCAGACTCATCAGCAGCACCTTCGTAGTCGCCCATGGCGCAAGCCTGGATGCCGCAGCAGTTTCGAAGCCAACGAGTGATGATTGTTGGGTGTCTCTCAAGCCAGTTTGGGGACCCGTAAACAGGTTGGTTTATTAGTATGAAGGGTTAATAAACCGGATGATTTGGGGGTCTCATATTTTCAGAAACCATCTGTTGGAAGATTGATGATGATTCGCAATAGTTGATACATACCAGGGAATAACAACAATAGGGACTTATCAACGTATCTCAAGTACATCAAGTGCCAATTCTCATTCAAACATGGACGGTTCACATACCAACAGAGAGTCACTCACCGCATTTTCCGGCTGGTGCACTGACCCAGAAAGCAGCAGTTTGCAAACTTACACCTGGCACCTTGTTATTCACACCGTAGATAAACTTGCCAAGTGACAAAATCACAAGGTCCCAGGTGTGTTCAAAGTTATGTGATTTATTGCCAGCTTATCACTCACCAACGAGTATCGTGGCTGGTTATTGTCGCTTCTTGTTTTTCTGTCATCCCACAATACCAATTAACAATCACCCTACATGGCGGTTTCATAAAATCGGGGGTATCCCTAAATCATTCAATAGCAACCATTTCCATGAATAAAGGGGTACCCCAAATTTTACGAAACCGTTATTCTTGGCAAATTGAAAACCAGCTGCATGGCTGTTGGGAATTCTGCCCTCTTTCTCTGGCTCTGGTAGTAATTGTCCATAAGGCTCAACCATCATTTCAAATGCGCAAGTTACCACCTTCCCATGTTTTCTTAGTGTTTTGTTTATCGCATCTTTTTTATTTCTATAATTAAAAAAATGGTGTCTCCTTCAACTTTCTGACCTTGTTCTTCATCGCCAAGGGTGTGCTTCCAAAACTCTTGATGACTGCAGTCATAGCTGGCAAGGAATCAGAATCTGATCGCAGCTCTCCCAAAACATGCTTCAGCATGTTTCCCTACAAAACCCTTCCAATGAAAGCATGCGAAAACGGGCTGTAAATTCCCATCCACCGCCACGGAAGTCTCCTGAGGGAGCAGGAAGGAAGTCTGATTCATCTCCTGCCAGTAGCTGAGCTACACTGGGACTCCATGGATGAACTCAGATGAACTCCGAACGCACTCAGCTTGACATGTTGAGACAGACCTTGGACACCCAACATGTCCATGGCCGCTGCTGTGATCCGAAAGTCGGGTAGATCCGAAATGCTGAACCATGTCCTGCGCGCCTGAAGTTCGTGGAAGCACGTCCAGCGCATCTTGTCATCCTCTTTGCCCAAACCTCAGCAGCTTGGCACGCTTTGACTCAGATAGGTGGTCAGATCGATTCATGGCTATGAGCATAGACCATGAATCGCCATGAATCGACCCTAGCCCTGAGACATTGGGAAGGTTGATGCATACGCGCCATGAATCCCAAGATACATCAAGCATATTTAAATACATTGTTGTTTGCATCTGCCCGGGGTGACAGCCCAAACGATCGCAACATGGTCGTAGTGAGAAAGGCGGAATGGTTTGGGGGCGCAGCTCTGTTTGCCAAAGATCTCCGAACTCTTTCAGTTGGCGTCCTATGGAAAAATTGTTGATATGTTATATCTAACATGCGCGTATGTATGTGTGTGTATATTTAATAATATGTGGTATAAGTTCTATCTATGCAATGTCTATGTATGCATTGCATGTAGAACAAGTGCATATCTACATCCATGCAAACCATTTGTTGACAATTACAGACATGAAGATCATATTCATTTTACATATCCGGCAGTCTGACATTTCGGAGTTTCTCAAAGTCTGGGTACCCCTAAATCATCCTTTATCAACCATTTTTAACAATAAACAAACCATTTGGAACCACCATTTGCATACCATCCTGGACTACAGCAAGTGGTGCCACCCTCCGAGTCGCAAAAGTTCGCCGCACTGAGGACGATCAGCCCAATGACCTTCGCTGCACGGATGGTGGCTGGGATGGTCATCTGGGGACATTGATGGGGTGACAGATGGGAACCCCCCAAAATGGACGGTTTATTACTACAAATGAGTATTATTGGATGATCTTGGGGGTCCTCTATTTTGAGAAACCACCAAATAGCCAAAGATGCTCAATGCTGTTAGATCCGTATGAGTTGAGTAAACCAATATTAGTTTACCTCAAAAACCGGTTTTATCAGCAAGTATGGGCTTGTTTATCAATATGGATTTAACACGAATGCCCAATGATGGTAGGTAATGGACAATGATGATTCTCCGATGATTCCGAACAATGGTGCAGAATGGCCAATCGCAGGAAGGAATCATGACCATCGACAACCAACGACCAATCTAATGAAAATCCGTTCCGTTGGCTGGTGGTTCCCAGAATGGATGATGATGATGATGATGATGATGATGATGATGATGATGATGATGATGACGACGATGATGACGATAATGACGATGATGACGATGATGACGATGTTGACGATGATGACGATGATGATGATGACGGTGATGACGGTGACGACGATGATGACGATGATGACGATGATGACGATGATGACGATGATGACGATGATGACGATATTGACGATGATGACGATGATGACGATGATGAGGGTGATGAGGATGATGATGATGATGATGATGATGATGATGATGATGATGATGATGATGACGACGATGATGACGATAATGACGATGATGACGATGATGACGATGTTGACGATGATGACGATGATGATGATGATGATGACGATGATGACGATGTTGACGATGATGACGATGATGATGATGACGGTGATGACGGTGACGACGATGATGACGATGATGACGATGATGACGATGATGACGATGATGACGATGATGACGATGATGACGATGATGACGATGATGACGATGATGACGATGATGACGATGATGACGATGATGACGATGATGACGATGATGACGATGATGACGATGATGACGATGATGACGATGATGACGATGATGACGATGATGACGATGATGACGATGTTGACGATGATGACGATGATGATGATGATGATCATGATGATGATGGTGATGGTGATGGTGATGGTGATGGTGGTGGTGTTGGTGATGGTGATGGTGACGATGACGATGACTACGACGATGACGATGACGATGACGATGAGGATGACGATGATGATGATGATGATGATGATGATGA
>VSDK01009952.1:521288-557901 GCA_009767595.1 Symbiodinium kawagutii
GTGATGGTGGTGGTGGTGGTGATGGTGGTGGTGGTGATGGTGATGGTGATGGTGATGATGGTAGCCACATAGGAGTGACCTTGGCCACTGCTCATCTCTGTTGGGCCAAAAGCCATGTATTGATTCATCTATCCCAAACAGCCATTAGGATTCAATACGCGTATTGCTCATAGAGTAGAGACTGATGTTCACGTGCTCACTTGCCCTTGCTTGGTGCTGGGCACCCAGATAGTCAGGACTGAGGCTAACCCTAGACACTGCACACCAGAACAGCACATGTGAGAGTCACAAAGCATCCCAGCAGCTCCATGGAAGACCAACCAGCAGAAAAACGACATTGGCAAGTCTGAAATAGCAGCCGGAAAGGAACGGTTGAGAACCATCTGGCAAAGAAGAAACAACCACCAGCTCATTGTTGTTGACCTTGCAGGTTCTACCGTTGCCATGTGAAACAGCTGCGCTTGCCATTTGTTACGGTTTGCTATGCATGCCTGTGTGAGGGGACATGGCATTTTGCGTTCTCTCAAGTGTAGCTCGAACACAGAGATGGTCCAGCCTGCATCTAAGAGAGCAGGGTACCACAACTCATAAAACTATGACCATTTAGTTTTCAATGGGCAGGCAAAGCATTCATTTTGGAACTGCACCAGTTACCAACAACCCCATATCCTTCTTGACAAAAGCTTCACTCCACTGCGTACGAACTGAAACCTCATGCTGCTCAGCACACATGTCATGTCGAACTTCTGTTGAGATCACCCCACCACACATCTCATGTGTCGGGCTGAATCTGAGTCCAAGTAGTTGAAGATATCAAAAAAATGCGGGTCTCGGCGATGCCGTGAGCCATTTCCAGGGTACCGAGTCAGCTGAGGACTCCATGCCGAGTTGCTGTCCATTGCGTCAATTGATATGATTTGCCCAACACGAACTTGCTGAGGAGTGCTGTCCTTGTCACAGACAGATTGCCCAGTCTCTGAAAGAAGTTGCTCAAAACCCAGCGTCCACGCCAGAAAAGAATGATGTTTATTTTCTAGAAAAGAATGATTTTTCTTTCTCAAAGTGGCCGGCTTTCCAACGCAGAAAACAATGCGATCAGCATGGAGGTGGGTCATCTGCAAACCTTCTGTGGTCTGGATTTGGGCTATTTGCCGACATACAATATAGTGAAACTAACAGAAACCCTACTGTTGGTCCATGTCCCCTACCTTTAGTGTTGGTCATTGTCCCCTTTAAAGTGAACACTCACTTACACTATTGTTGCTAGGTGTGTTACACCGTAGCATCAGCCTGCGAACCCCAGCGAGTTCGCAGTTGCAGCCGAGATTCTGCAGGAGCCGGACCTGCTGCACTGTTGCAGGTTGCGAAACTTGCGGCTCGTGTACACTTTGGAAAACGAACATGGCAATGGATTTTCACCATATTTTATAGTGAAACCCTAGGAAAACACCAAAAATGGTGGATTTAATGGAAAATCCACCAGTTTATCAGGAAAACCCTGGGAAATCAATCTTTCTAGTGGATTTTCCATTGCCATGTTAGTTTACCAGAGGGTAACAATGGTGAATGAGGGCTCTGTCAATGAATCGGTGAGCATGGTCAATGAATGGTTAGTGCATTCTCAGTTGATAGACAATTTTAAAATGGCCGATGATTAATGATAGCCAACAAAGATTGATAATGGCTACCACTGTCTTCTTCTTGTCAACAAGAGCGAATGACTGGTAATCTTGACACTGGGCTTGACGGACCATTCTGGATTGTTTCTCGGCCGACGGTATTGGTATAGCCAAATATTAAAATATTGATACTGACCAAGAATGATGGAGAGGTAATGAAACTCCCATTGGACCCTTTTTCGCAATGAACATCAATTAATTGTCAATCTGGATGGTGGTTTCAACCCTCATGAAAACCATTGGTCAACTTGTTCATAGTTAGTAGGGGGAAAACAAATGTCAATCAGACCACCAACCAGCAATGATATAGCAAGGCTTCTGGAAACTGACGAACGCTTGGACAGTCTCTGTCGCAGGAGCTCCTTGTTGATCATCAGGGCTTTTTGGGAGGTTCTCTCAACAAATAGAAATCCCCACCAGCATGAAACAGTCCAGACCCTGCAACTTAAAAACCTGATTTTCCATCAATTCCTATTTTCGTGCAGGCATCTCTTGCGTTCCGTTCCGAAAAAATGAAAATCGGCGCGACAAATCCGCTGGCACCGTGAGTGCAGCACATTGAACCACCACTGAGGACACACGGTCACCCGCCCGCCTGCCCTAGGATCTTGATGGTCCCACCAGTAAGCACCGTATAGGAAAGCACCTGGTGATCCGCCGGGTCACCCTGCATGGTGAAGCTTGTCCACCCAGTGTGGATGATGGCCGAACCCGATGAGTTCGATGTGTCGTGAAGCCCTTCTTGCGAACATCCCAACGAGTCCCTGGTGAATGATCGCTTTGTTGGGTGGAGCTTGTCGTTTTTTGGAGATCGCTTCCCATAATTCATTCATGACTTCCCATATCCAAGTCCACCACATGGTGTTGCAGGTTTTCTTCGCCAAGCAACATTGAAGGATTGCGCCGCAGAGAAGACAAGAGCAACGGGCAAAAACTTCAGGATTTTCGGTCCATTGAATGCCTGGGGATAGGTCGCAAATTGACCATCAAAGCCGGGGGGTGCCCACCAGCAATGGGCGACCATGGAAACCCCCATGCCAATTGATCAAAGCCTGCCATGGAAACATGAATTGATATGTACAGCTCATGCGTACAGAACTGCTTATCAATGCTTATCATATCTTTGCTCAACGTGTAGCGTGAGGCACATCAGAGCCATGGCGTGCCAAGTGATCCTTTGGATCAAATGGGGCTCACTTGCGGTCACGGTATGCATAGTTAGTGATAGTTTGTAGGTCGTGAGCCTTGATCAACGTTGCTTGTGCTTCGAGATGTACCCACGTATGTGTGAGGAATGAGTGAGTGTGTGTATATATATATGTAAATATCTCTCTATACATAAATAGATCCACATATGTGTCTGCGCGTCAAGACCAGGTACTTTAAGTTGAACATCCAATAAATTGCTACCTAGGTTTTGTTGCGATGTTCACCTTCCCATCGTTTGTAAGTTGTTGACCTATAAGCATGTACAATGGCGGTATCAGTGACTTCCAGCAACCCTAAGCTGCACCAAACACCAAGAAAGGCCACGAGCTGTTGACGTGGGTAGCTTTCCAGTGGATCGATTTTCGCTCGCTTTGGCGCTGCAAAAACCTGTTAAAATCAAAACAGTTCGACTCCCGTAGTGTTGAGGGATGCTCTCATCATCACCATTCTGATACCCTGTTTCCGTTAATCCCAGTAAACCCCAGAAAGGTGGTGATATTTGGTAGCACTTCTTCTCTATTGAGTCCTCTCTTGGGGGTCAAAACGACTGCAACAACCGACCAGCAACGCTCAGTGCTAAGTGGCTTCAGCAAACGCTGGCTTTCCAAGAATCGAAAAGGCCGTGCCCAGTCCGATCAGCACCCTGGGAGGGAGAAATTCAATGGCACGGAAATTTCGCAACTCAAAGGAATTAGCTTCAAACACCAACAACCATGCGCTACATATCCCTCCACATCCCTCCACTGTCCTTGTGGAGATATGCTCTTTAAGCGCGAAGCAAGCAACTTGAATGCAAGCAAGTGTCTGAAGAAGTGCCTGGCAGATCCTTGTTGCACCGGCTTCGGGAAGACAGTCATACGATGACAACCAGGCTCATTTCAAACTCTACAAATAAGGCAAGCGCCAGTCATAGTAGCTTACCGTTGGTTGTACACCACATGAAGCATCTGTGGCTGCGACGAGCATCGGGATACTCTGAGCCACAATCGACAGGTCGCCCTTGAGGGCCAGGCCTCTGCGCCAGACCAACAGACTACAACAGTGTTGACTCGGCTGGGAGCAAATTGTATGCTGGATTCAAGTTTGCAAGTTGACAAGTCGGATTTTAATCAAGATTAGAAGTCGACAAGTCGGATCAGAGCAAAGCAAGCCCATGTTTCTTCTGTTTATTCGGCCTTGCCCCTTCACCGAGTTGCTATTGAAGATCGTCTTTCCACAGTCCAAGCTCACATACACGCTGAAGAGCCTGGAATATTCAGCAGCTTAATTGGTGAATGCTCGTGCTTTACTATCATTCATGGCTGGTGATTCACCATCATTAATAGCCGGTACTATCGCTAAGTGGCAGCTGATTAGTTGATGAAAAATGATGAATCACTATCATTACGGCACGAATAGGTGCACTTATAGATACTGATTTATTAACAAAGATCCAATAGATACCAATGAAAGATCCAACAGATATAGTAATGATGATGCCAAGATTTGTTGATCTGTTTCAATCCCCACGTCCCTGGCGTTCCAAGGAACGCCACTTGCACCAGCAGGCCGAAGGAGGAGCGGAGCCACATGACACGGCCAGGCACCTCGGCGGTAGCACCGAACAACGCGGCGCTGGGCAGCGCAGATGGCGGGCGCACCTCCTGCTGCAGTTCCTGGACGTAGCCCGGATCCAGAAGCGTCTCTCGCTTCCTGGGGCACCATCTTTCCCAAGCTGAACATGATTGAACAACATGAGGGTGACATAAGGGGAACAGAAGGGGAAGATAAGGGTAATATAAGGGTAACATAAGGGTAAGCTGGGATTGAACATGAGAGTAACAGAAGGGTAACAGAAGGAGAACATGGGCTCCACAAATAAGGGTTCTTCCAGATCATAGGCTTAGCCCCAGCCGTGAAGTGCGGACTTCGGAGCACTGCTGAAAACCGTGGGGGTTCCATACCGTGGGGGTTGTATACTTGTGAAACTTATGTCTATATACATTTATTCTTACACAGTGTCTGAGCCAGAAATCTACTTCGTTGCCTGCCACCAAACCCCTGTGCAGGTGGGTGATCTTCGTATCTGCCTCTCACAGCCGGCCCAAAAATCGGTGGTTTCCATGGATTTCCACGGTGAAAACTGCATCATTCAACTGATTGATCTGTCAGAAACGGCTGCCGAGCTCGGCTCACAGGAAGCCGCCCGTGGTTTTCACCGCACAGAATAAGCACCAGCCGCTGTTCTGGTGCTATTGACTCGGTCGTTTGAACCAGGCTCGGATCCTAATCATTGGTGATGACACCCTTGTTCATGTCGACATAATATACTACATTATGTGCCACATCAGTGATATCATGTTGCACCCGTATTTCAGTCATGATCATTGCTTGTACCCACACATTGGCATGTCAGTCGTATTGTTTCATTGCATATATGTATATAAAATATATGGATATGGGATGATATGGGTCAATATCCTATACCGCCAGTGAACATCCCCTTTCTTCGGATGTTACCTACCCCTGTTGTTGTTGGTGAACATTGACCCAGCTCCCGATATCATTGTTGATGACTTTGAAGGGGCATTGTCAATGCCATAAAGTCAGTGATTGCCCGCAAGCACCGGCTGTGGAATTTCTCGGGAGTAATGCTTGCGAACCAGTTGGATGATCATTGATCATGATAGTTCTAAAGTACATGGTGGCTTCTCAAAACAGAGGTGCCCTTAAATCATCCAATATCATATCAGTCATGCATAGTAGTAAACCAACCATCTTTGAGGTCCCTTATTTTGAGAAACCACCACATTGGTAAATGTTTATTTTATGTTGGTCATGCTAGTTTCTCATTAATGACTATGAACCAGAACACACATAAACGTATGATCAACTATGCACGTTACCGATACTAATCATGAGTAACCAGTAAGTAACAGAATCTAACATTATCTCCCCATTATCGATCATGATTATGTAACCACTATGATGGCAGATAATCACCAGCAACCACCAATGCTATTAACCACTCATCGTTGCTAATCGTTATTTAACATCATCTCTCAATGTCAATTCACCAGGTAAGCATGAGTCTTAGTCGTTTATCCTTATGAATCAACATGAAATCAGCCATGATCCACCCCTGCAACCTGCGTGCACGGCAGCATCGCCCAGGATCAGCTGGTCGAAGGATTGGGCCACCGAAGCATTTGGCCTGGCATCCAGTGGAGACCAGTGACGACTTGGGCCTCGCCGCCCTGGAGAACCATGACACTTCTCTGACCGGTAAGTATATCCCTATAGTTGTTATCCCCTATTACTAACCATTAACCAGCAAATAAACCAGCCATTAATTACTTGGTTACCATGAACTAACCCTACCCCCAGAAGTATGCGGCTGGTAGAAACGCCTTCCGCTGGCGGTCTCAAGCTCTTTCTTTTGGTTGGTGCCAGCAGCAATCCTCTCCACAAATGTGCTGGTGAAAGATAGTCTTTGGTTCCTCAAGTCCGGGCCGAAAACCCTACTGTGGTCTTTCTCTTGTAGCAGGATACAACTGGACAAGGTTGACCGCAAATTTGCCAGAACACCTAGGTTCTTTTTGTGCACCAATGTCTGTGCGCCCTCCAAGAGCCCTTGCGAAGTGTCGACTTCATGTGTCCGCAACTGGTGTGTGCCCAAACAAATGACAGCTTCTTGGCCAAAACGATGACTTTTTGGGCAATTGGGGTATCTTCGATACAGACATATAGAGTCCCATCATGATAGATCGTAGGCATTCATACATTCCATAATTGTGCATATTCACTGTATTTCATATACTTGAAATGAATATACTCAATGAATAAATTGTTATTGATACACAAACACATATTTATATTTGTATATATATATATATATGATTATCATTTACATATGTCATATCTCATCTATATCATATTACTATATATCTCATCGTTTTAACTCATCTCTCCCGGAATCTATGGCTGGTTGCTGGTGCCTCCTCTGACCTGGCTCTGGTCGGTCGAGGGCCTGCGGCGGCAGCGAGTGCTGCGAAAGTCGTGGTTTCTGATGGGTTTTATAAGGGTTTTATACGGGCTATATGGTAGTTTCTCAAAATAGGGGACCCTAGAAATGGTTGGCATATTACTATAAATGACAATTAATGGATGATTTAGGGGTACCCCTATTTTGAGAAACCACCATATGCGGGTTTCATCATGTTTTTACAAGCGTTATAGCTATAACCATCAACAATGGTTAATGATAGCGGTTATAACCAATACTAATCGACAAAAATAGGGGATAGTTGCCAACAATAATGGTTCATTGATGGGTTTAATTCAAGGTTAATTGAGATGGTTAGTGATGGCTAGCGAACCTGGAAAAATATGGAAAAACAGAAGTGGCTCGTTAATAACACCCACCATCTGTTTAAAGAGACAGAAAAGTTAGTGAATATAACATGTGTGAATAACTGATGGAACATTGGTATAGTACAGGTTAGTGAGTATTGGCAAGTCGGAATTAGTATAGAGTTAGGGAGCATAACACTCACGTACAAATCTATACCTGCGAAAATGTTTTGTCAAAAACACCCACATAGCCCCAATGGAATTGGTATGGTGAAACCACCAAAAAGCCCTCAGTGCACAATGAGAATGCTTCGTGGAATTGAGTGAATGATTCACGTAATGGATTTCGACGCATTGTACTGTGCACTCATATGTTTTTTGAAACAAATGTGTTGTAATCCCAAAATAAAAAAAAGTTGTTTTGATGGCTCACATCTCTGTGCCGACGTGTCTCATGGGACACTGTGATCCCTTCACTCTCGCCTCGAAATCGTCGCCCGCCACTGAACATCTCCCTCCTTCACAGCCCAGTGGTTCTTTGGATATCATGCCTACCAGTTGCTTAATTTGCATCGCATCGGAGCTAACACAACGTGACACGCTCACAACTTTGCGAAACGAATGAACTCTGGCTCAGCCAGCTTGTTGAAAGCAACCATGTCCTCCATCAGCGAGCTCTTCCTTGGGATGGCGCGACAAAGCGCGTTGTCCCACCATTGGCCCCACGAGATGTCAGAGTTTTCGCACCGGATTCATCAGTCGTCACAAACTCTCGAGCTGAGAAGTTGATCGATGTTTTTCCAGTGGCACTGAGCTATTTCACAATTGTCTCATATGGCTATGGGTCATTATGGGTCAATATTAACCAACCAACCAACCCATGAGGGATAACAAGCAACAATCGTAGGGAAAACAATAATGATGGGGGAACCAGGGGTACAGGGTTTTGACCCACTGCCATATCGGTTTGTGGTGGTATTGATACATCGCAAACTGCCATTCTTACCGTGCCAATTCGAAGCCACGACACGAGATGTTTAGGGGCTCCCATATCAACATGAGAGCAGTCGTGCTATCGCACGCTTAAAGGCTTAAGGTACGTTGATGCCGTATATCATTCTTGAATGATTAATGACAACATAGTATCCAGGATCGTAGAATACACTCTAAGGATCGTTAGAGTCAATAGGCGTGCAGTGCATACATATAGAAGGAATGATGAGGAAAAGAATACTTGATTGATATGGCTACGGGTCAGTTCACCCTGCACCCCTGGTGTACCATCATTAACCATTGTTTTCCTGTTGTTGGCTGTTCTCCCTATGAAATTGATGCTTAAGGCCTTGACCGAGATCGTCGTCTGGCGGATTCTCAAAAGAGGGAACCCCCAGTTATCATCCTTTGTTGGAAAACCTTTCATAGGAATAAACCAACCATCATAGCTGGTACATCCCCTATTATTGCTTATTATCACCTTGTTCCAAACCATTGTTCACCATCAATAAACCAACCATAACTTTGGGGGACCCCTATGGCTTGAGAAACAACCAAATAGTCAATATATTCCCTACTATCGTTGCTTATCATCCCCTATTATTATCCATTATTGATGGCCATAAATAACCATTTTGAGAAACCATCATTTGTGGTTGGTTGTCCCCTATCATTGACCACTATTGATGGCTTTTGTTAGCCAGTATAACTGGTTTATTAAACATCTATTAGAAACCATTATAATGGTGCCGTTTTTTATGGCTGGTTATCCACCTGTTATCGACCATTATAAGTGGTTGATAACCACCATTCTGAGAAACCACCATATTTCTGCTCTAACTTTTCTGCTCCCGGCCGCCGATGCCGAGTCTCGATGAACGACTTGCGCGCGCCATCGTTGGAGGGCGGCCGATCACCTCGACAACCGCAGCGTGGTCACTGGGCTCGCAGTTGGAAGGTGGTTCCTTCATGTTGGAGTCAAAGATTGCTGGAAACGAGGTTAACCTTCACTATTCTTCGTCAAATGTGGCTGGTTCACCTTCACATCATTGTTCAAAGGTAAATTTAAACCACTAAATCAGGTTGGTTTCGAATGAGAGAGAGTTTAAAGACACCTTCAGCAACAGGGTTGGTAACAGGGAATCTGATCATGAGCTACAATAGCAGAAATAAATATTCCAAATAACCATAAATAACCAACAAACCTGGATGGAGCGCTCAAAATGAACAGCACAAGTCCCCAGTTTTTGGTCACAAGAACCGGTCCCCTGTGCCGAGTTCGCCGTGTCCATAAGACTAGGCATCCACATGGCAGTGTGAATCTCAAGCCAGTGACTGGGAACCCCCAAAATCGTTGGTTTGTTGCTGCAAATGGTGACTACAAGATGATGAATGAGGGGTCTCCTCCCTGACTTGAGAAAGACCCAAATGAATCCAGTTTTGATGCGTTTCACAACGTATGATGCGTAGACAGTTTCCTTCTCTGTCATACTTGGTTGGTGCTTGACACGGTTCGCGGCACCTGCCAAAGGCTCTCCACGGTCCATGCCTGTCACCAAGCTGCAATCCCAGTAGCAATGGCCGGTTGAATGCCGGTGGTTGGCTACGGTTGGTTCTGGTTGGCTATGGTTGGTTCTGGTTGGCTATTGTGGCTTTGTTGTGCTGGTTGATCAAAATTCCAGGAGACATGGACGATCGTCCCAGCTGTGTGCAGTACCAAGAGTACATTGCAAGCAAGCACCCAGGCAACCCAACAACCAAGCAAGCCAACAACGGCACAACCAAGACCATCAGCCCCCAACCCAGAAAAAGGTGGGTTTTTACCCTCCAAAATATGGGTGATAACCTATGAAAATGCTGCTTTTGGAGGCCAAAGGGAATTATTGTTGAATAACTGTTTGATTTCCTGCTATGGTTGCTGATTTGCTTGATTCATGTTGATTGCCTGCTGCGCATTTCAATTAACCAAGACCCTTTGCCGCAGCAGGCTGGCTACGGCTACGCACCTCCAATTCGTCTATGCGTAAAGCGTGCCGCCCATGTGCGGCCCACGCAGTGAAGGCATTCGAGGCGTGTGACTACAGGTACTTGGAGCTCACAATTTTTCACTGGTTGTTTTACACATACATATACTTTGATGTGACCATGATGTTAACATATGTTAACTACCATGCATTGTATGATTTTGTCTACATATGACTTGGTGCTACTTGGAGCTACTCAACACTTTGCGAGGTATTGCGAGTTGAACCATTCGTCAGGTGGCAACGGTGTGGTTGCTAGGTTCCAAGTGGCTAAGTGGCAAGATTCCGAAACTGGTGGCACTGGGAATGTCGCTGTGATGGGTATCCCGAACCACGCTGTTCCGGCTTCGAGCCGCTGCAGAGAGGGTGAAATGATGCAGGCAATGTTTCGAAGCAATTGGCATCACTTGGCTAATTCATGATTTCTATTGATTTCTGATGTTCAAGATGGGCTGTCCACAATGATTAGATATGATTAGTGTTGATGTGAATATCAATGATGGTCAGCGCAGGTCACACAGGGAAAGTCCAAGGGACAATGCAAAGACCGAATCAAGAGATCCATCTTCAGGAAGAAGACTGCCAGTAGCTGTACCTGTCGGCAGCTTCCTGTTGCTCTGGCTGGCTTCTCACCAAGGATCGCTGGGTGTTTCTCAAAACTGGGGACCCGCCAGATATCATCGACTATGAACCATTTATAGTAATAAACCAACCATCATAGTTGGTACATCCCCTATCATTGCTTCTCATCTCCTTGTTACTCTAGGCGAAGTTAACACTCATGCAGCCACCCTTGAGATCCTCAAAGACTCCTTGTTGCTCACCATTGTTCACCATCAATAAACCAACCATAGCTTTAGGGTCTCATATGGCTTGAGAAACCACCAGCTGCTACAGCAGGGAGCGTTGGGCTTATCCCAGTACCAGCATTGCTGGGTCGACATCTCCCTGGGGGCACTTCCACAGGACTTGTGAAAAGGAAGGACGACCGATACCTGGTACGCAACTCGCGAGAACATGCACACAATTGAGTTCCCAAAAACAAACATGAATACAATTATATTCATCTGTATGTTCATCCCCCAGTGACTACAATGCTATTAAATGCTGCTTTTCCCCCTGACGGAGTAGAATGCTATTAACCTTCCTTGCTGAGCTCTGGATTGAAATTCTTGTCCATCAATGGTGCCCCAACTTTCATGTCATCAGATTCGCCATGGTGGCAACACAACGACCCGATGGACACCCCGCATAGGCCATCCATGGCCCTCATGCGACTGAGTCTGCAGCCTCTGCACCACGGTGATGAAGGCTGGCGTCGTCGTTGACGAACGAGTTGAGGTCGGGAATGCGCACGCCAATACTAAGCATGTGGCGAACTGGGTTAATATTAACCAACAATGTTGGAGGATGATAACCAACAATTTTGTAGCGAATACCCTGGTTAATGATGGTACACCAGGGGTACAGGTTCTGCGAAGGAGCGGGGGCACCGCAAGAGACTGACTGTCTGAAGCACGAGCACCAGGGGTACAGGGTATTGAATTACAGCGATGTCACTGTGGTTGACCACTGTTGACCATTCATCATCTTAAACCACCCACGCGAACCGACCATGATTCATCCTAGTAGCTTCGACCTGCCTGTTGGTTGTGCCATGAGTGGTGAAGGTTCCATGGACACGTTAAAGTACCGGAGAGTATGTAAGTACATATGAGGATGACTGACATGTTATGTATGTTTAATGATTGGTGCGTTACTGATAGATACAGTACATTTACATGCCTGTCAAATATCTGTTTTTATGTACGAATTCCGGCGATGTATGGTGCATCAATACCATCTGTGAATATCTTTGATCGGTAGATGAATCTATGTAAAATCCCCCTCTCATTACATGATTTCCTATTGATACGTGCTCACCTACAAGTCAATCGTGGCTTCCTAAGGCTGAAAGTGACCATATGAGATCATATGAGCCATGTTTGATGTTCCACTTAGAGCTACGGATTTCCAAGAGGACACGACTTGGACGGTTGTTTTCCCTGGACGGATTCCCGAGGTCCAAACGACCCAACAATGGCAGCTATGCCACGTCTAAGTGGTCACCAAACGTCAGCTCCAGCAACCAGTTGCAAAGGCAAGCAGTTGCCACCATGTCACACCATGCCACACCATGCCAGCCTCACCCTTCCAAGGACTTCTCCGCATAGTTGCGAAGCGCATCAACCTGCGGTGAACAGCAGCGCACCAGGTCACCATGGGCCCCCAAACTGCGGCCTCAGATGAGGAAGCGAAGTGTTCCCAAACCTCAGCTGGACTTCAGCCATCAAAATGGAAGGCATGTCTCCAGAACCATTTCGAGCCCCACCTTTCTAGATGGTTTCAACCCCTATGAAAAATGTGAAGTTAGCAGCCAACCATTTGTTAGAAACAACCTTAAAGTCGATGGTGTAGTCTAACTCCCATTCATTGAAAGACCCTCAAACTGTCCCGTGCGGGCTTGGTTCGCAAAATTGCAGTAAAACTTGAAACTTGATTACTGAAAAATATTGAAAAATAATGTGAGCAAAAATTTTCGCGCCAACCCCTCCAATTCTGAAAAGTCAGTCGGTGGCGCAGGTTTTTTTCACGGGTTGTGATCCTCCCAGTTAAATACCATCATAGCCAAACAGCGATACGATATGACTATTCTCCCAATAACTACAGGTGTTCAATGATCAATGTCAAAGCGCTTACAGTGTAAGCCCTTTTTCCGATTGTCCCTGCTGGCAGCTGTCACACAATGAGGCAATGGCTGTGCGTTTCTCAAGAATGTATTTTTGCCAGTCAAGGCTGTGTCTAATTGTCGGAAACAAGATTATTGGTTTTCCAAAGCATCTCAAGGTCAATACATCAAAAAGCAGGCACAGCATCAACCGACACCATCAAGGGCCGTGTCTGGAGCCCGAGTCATGAACACTCAAAGCTCTTGGAACCTTTAAAGCTTTCAGCTGTTGTGCACACGAAATCACCCTCACCTTGAACCCTTAATTTCTGGCGCCATAGTCACATAGTGTACACCAATATTTTGTCCCAACTCAAAATTAAACTTATGAGGTCTTCACATGCCATAACCCTACACCTCCAATCCGAAATCCCAAAAAATTATGTTTGACCAATAGAGCTATTATGGGTTACAATATATATGTGGGCGGTGCGCGTTTTCCGGGCCCCCTGGACACAGCAGTGGATCTGCTAGTGATTTCAAAATGGATTTGTATGAATTTACTACATCCTATGTTGAGTAACAGTTAGTTTGCAGTATCAAAATGTTAATAATGACGATATTCAAATGAATTTGATATTTGCCGATGCTAGTTAAAAGTCTTTATTGGCTACCATTCCTAAACATCAGTACTACTACTTCTTGCAAGGTGGAAATTGTATGACCAATAAATACAGAAAATAGACTCAAGTTATTTTTACATTAACCATGAATATACAATACCATGGTGTTTAGAACTAAATAAATAGGGCTATGTTCATATTCAAATGTTATAGGTAATAACCAAGAGCCTTTGTATGTTTCAGCAAACTTAACAAGGGGTTTGGAATGTTTGGGTTTAGATTTGATAGGCTGTTGGTTTTTCAATCTTATTTGGCCTTGCTAAATCAATTTAAAAGCCTGAGGTTAATTGAGATGAATTGAAATAAAATTGAGAATAATTGAAATGAATTGAAACAACATTGAGACACATTGAGAAGGACTGAGAAAAAAAAAGCAAAAATGGGACAGGCACTTGCCTTTCCAGGCGCTGGAATCTTGAGACACTTGAATCTCCAGGCACTGGGTAAGTTTTTCAAAACCTTGTTCACATGTCCAGTGATTATCCAGTGCTACCCAGTGACTAAGTCAAATGATTGTGTCAATTGGCATCCAGTGACTAAGTCCATTGATAGCTGCAGGATGTCCAGTTATGTAATCATGTGATATTGTCAAGAGGTCAACCAATGAGAGCTAAGCATTCACTACCCATCTTGTTTCCCCACAGGCAACACAAGTCTCAGCTTCATATGGTCAAACCTCAGTACACAGGCTTATTGGATACTTGTTGAACATGAAGTTCACAAAAAATAGTTGTGGTAAACAAAATCAAACACTTGACTGACTTTAAATAGATTGAGAAATGCTATTGCTCAAATATCAATACTTTGTGGGAAGCCTATTGCATGCAACAGTGATACCAATTTTGACCTCCACCATTTGAGTTTCCAGTGAAATCATACGCTCGATGCTATTTATGCAAAGCCCTGGTTGCATTTGTAACAAAATTTCGTTGAAAGGTTTTAGCAATAAAAGTCAAGCATCAATGCAGCGATAAAAAAATGCTGGCTTTATTGAAAAATTATATATCTCACATTCTGATCAATAGTGGTTAGCATTTTCTGTATTAGAGGTTCCCAGGGAATATTTTTTGATTATAAAACATAGCTTTCAGACCCCCTCAAAATATGCAATATTGTAAATAACAATGTTTTACAAACATGTGTTTATATTTAGAAAATACTTCCCACTGGAAACTGTTCTGAACCTCATAAAGTTTTTCTTTCGACAAAGAATACATATGGATGTTGTTTTTTTGCTTTAAAACCAAGGCGAAACAAGTTTGAAAAATGAGCAAAAAAGTACATCCCCTGGGCACTTCCAAACCAGGAAAGGAGAGTTGTTAGTTTTAGACCAAATGACATGTTTTAAATGCAGTCAGCATTAGCTATAAGCTCAAAATATTGATAAAAAAATGCCCAGATATATCAAACAAAATCTGTTTTGACAGGTGTATCCACAATTAAGCATTATAGTATTGATATTTTATCACAACGGTTCACGAAGACCCTAACTTATCATCTATGATATTGTAAGATTAATGTAGCCACTATTGGTGAACGTGATAATAGTTTTGCTTAAAATTCAGTGGTAATAAAGCTTACCTCATAACTTGTATATATTGTACCTCTTGATAATATAACCACCATTGTGAAAACGTTAACAAGCTGATATCCACCAATGACAGTGCTTTGAAAATATGGTCATCATTCAAAGTATTACAGTTTTAAAATAGTCAATAGTTGCCAGAATAATAGTGATGTTCATTTTTTTGCAATGCCCATTTAGCTTCGATATGTGACTTTTATTGTAAACTTAAATATCTTTATATATTCCTTTATATCTTGTTAATCTCTAAAATTTGAATTATTGTTTTTTGACTACAGCCTATCTTTACAAATATGACTATTCAATTAGGCCTTATTGGTGCGCATTTCAATTTTTCAATGATATCTATATGGTATAATCTATCTAATCGTATATGTTTCATTGCGGTCTATTTGATTTGAACCTGTCAAATATGGCTTATCTAATTGTCGTTTTTGAAGGGGGCCAAAAGACTTCAAAGGCTGGAACCGGTCCAGGAGCCAAAAACCAAAACCAAAAACAAAAAACAAAAAAAACGAACAAACCCAAAAAAACAAACAAACCAAAAAAACCAAACAAACCAAAAAAAACAAAAAACCAAACAAACAAAAAAAACAAACAAACAAAAAAAAACAAAAAAACAAAAAAAAACAATATTCTGCAAACTAGTTCGGAAATTATTGGTTTGTTTGGTTTTTTGTTTTTTTTTTTGGTTTGTTTGGTTTTTTTGGTTTGTTTGTTTTTTTGGTTCTTTTGGTTTTTTGTTCTTTTGGTTGTTTTGATTTATAGAAAGCAACATGTTTATAAACAAAGGTGTGTTTATAAACAAAGGTGTGTTTATAAAGATGTTTTGTTGATCATGAGATAACAAGCATTCCTCATTGTAATGCAGACACATGAGACATCACATGATGATATGAACACAAGTATGGGCTCGGTAAGTTTTCCCTTGAAATAAGCAATGATGGTAACCAACCCCAATTATATTCTCCAGGGGGCCCGGAAAACGCACCGAACCCATATATATATATATAACTCATACGGTGGTACTATATGATGAATAGGTACTGATATGCTCTATAACCAGTTACAATCCACATCCATCTGCTACTGAACCCTGGATCATTCAGGGCATATCTGCTGAGTGGCAGCTCGTCCACATCGCACAGGCAATGATCTCAGCAGTAGCGGCATGGGCATTGGCGCCATGGCTAGTTGTATCATGTGACAGGCCGTAGTTGTGAGGGAATTGACTTGATAACAAAAACCGGAGGCCTTCGTAAACACCTTGGTTAGGTGATCGACAATACACGGGTGTTTCAAAGAGCATGGGGGAAATTGTCGCCATTTCCTGACAACAAACGGTTCAGAAATGGATTGCTGGCTCACAAAGCCTCTAACCCAACGCTGTGAGCATCACAAACCTGTTTCATCTGAAACATCTCACAGGTTGCGGAATTCATCTCCAATCTTCTAAGCTTGGCATATGTGGTATATGCATGGTTTTCTTTTTCGTCGGCCATATCAAAACTGTGTCATTCCAATTTCCTTACCCAACAAAAAAATGTGCAATCCTCGCTAATACTTTTTGCATACCTTTCAGCGGGTGATTTTCCAAGTCTACCAGAAGCATTCTTTAAGCATCACCGACCACTGATAAAAAGATCATAGCCACAAGCCATCACCAGCCATGGATGAACATTGAGAAAAGCCGGACCGTTAAGCATCACCATGATAAGCCATTGGCCCGAAACAACCATCACTGGGACCATCAACATGTTCAGTGAACCAGGCAGGCATACTGAGCCCAGCTCTGGTCGAATCCAGCAGCACCTTGCAGCTTCAAAAGTTCCTGGAACTTGCGAGGACATCAATGCCCCAAGGCCAACCAAAGGCGAACCAACCGGCTCACTAGTCAGGTTGGACGTAGCCTTTTTTGATAGCGGTGTATTCTAATGGCGACCAATCACCGAGCTGACAAAAATGAGCTGACAAAAACGGGCTACCAAGATAGCAGGTTGGAGAGGCTGCTAGTGACTGATTTCTGGTTGGGGATATGCCACGATCAAGGATTATTTCGCTGGGGAACATGCAGGTGGAGGGAATCATCAACGATTCACAAAGATCGGCAGCCATTGCCAAACATTTCTTCACATCATCGACCAAATAGTCATCAATTACTTTCAAAACAGCAGCATTGACCACTGCTAAACGATACCATCCGTTTACTAAGCGTTTGTTGATGGTCACTTATTAATTAACCACTATTCACCAGCAGGTGCCAGTCAAAATTCAACCAACTGTACTTACCATGATATGAACCATCATTCACTATTCCTGTTGGATGCTATCGCTACCATTAACCATTTAACCCTTGTAAACCACCACTATCATCATTCATTACTTGGTTACTCTCCCTAGTATAAACCATCATACTACTAACCCCTATTAACCACTATTAACCCTTATAAACCACCACTAAGTAAATGGATCTACATTCACCATCTACCCATGGCCAGCTTCCAGTTGCCACAACTCGGTCGATCTCCGTACCTCTTCGCAAGGGAGATCCCAAACCTGGGCGAAGATCTGATCATGAACTACCTGTGGTTGATTAATGGTTGATGAATGGTTAACAATAGGATTGTGATGGGTAACAATGGAATTATCATTGGTTTATAATGAGATTGCAATAGAGTTATAATGGCTAATAAAAGGATCATAATGGGAAATCATAGGATTTATGATAGGATTTTCTTCATTAATAATGATTGTAATAGAGTTACAATGGGAAATGACCATTTTGTAATGGTTCATAATGGGATTATATTGGAAAAAAATATATCAGAATATAGTGGTTAATAATGGGAATTCATCACCAACAATAATAATCAAACAATAACGGGATTGTAATGGTTGATTAAGGATTGGTGAATGGTTAACAGTAGGATTGTGATGGGTAACAATGGGGTCATAATAGGGTTATAATGAGATTATAATGATTATGTATACAAAATAGGGTTATAACCCAACAGGATTGTGATGCTTAATAACAGGAAATTGACAGGATTGTCTTCATTCATTAATGATTATAATAGGGTTATAATGGGAAATAGCCAGTTTGTAATGGTTCACAATGGGTTTCCAGGTAAACATAGGATTATAATATAGCATTATAATTGTTAATACTAATAAATCATCACCAACAATAGTGGTTAAACCACTATATGCTATATGTGGCCGTTTCTAAAGCCAAAGGGAACCCCGAAAGCAATGGTTGGCATAGTAATGTAAATGATTAATATAAAGGATGATTTGGGGCTACCCGTATTTTGAGAAACCACCTTTTGTTGATGAATCTTGATAAATGATTGATAACTGCGAAAGATAAATGTTAATCAGTATTTTTATTGATGAAGAGAATATGTGATATTGGCTAATCATGGTAGACCATATTAACAAACAAAGTAATGGTAGATATTATCTTAAGAGTATCAAATAGTATCAACCACTCTTGGTAGCAGTTGTCAATCATCAATAGTCGTATTAATCAACTCATATCAATAGCTACAGTATTGCAAGCAATATGGCTAGTATTTGGTACGGACTATCAACAATAGGGGATGGGATAATCACAAGAACCATTGTGATAATCAAGAACTATTGAGGAACGGTTTTTGAGTAAATGGGACCAGACCCATATTAACAATCCACCCCTGCCAGTTGTACCAAAAAACACAAATGACTCTTGATATCATGGACCACCATATCATAGTGATTATTGTCGATATTTTTCCTGTGATTCGTACAAATATTCACAATAACTATTGTGACAATCATGAAGTGCAGTGGAGGACTGATTCTATAGTCGTTCTACGTGATGAGATCTATCATTGTGAGGACTGTGCTATTTGATATCATTCTTGTGATTACTATCTGTACTGTCTGTTGTGCCTATGACACGTCCGCTACTCAATACTGATGATGCTAGAAATAATAGATAATGCAAACCATGTGTTAAAAAGCTTTGAGGACATTAGCGTTCGGATACTTGAAAGATTCATAGTTTTATTATGATGATTGATGATGATTGTGACAAAAATCACGAGTTTCATGGCATGTTCATGGCATTTTCATGTCTGTATCCCATTCATGAGACAAATGGCTGTATTCCCCACAATAACTGTGATAGTTTCATGGCATTTTCATGTCCCAAATGACCCTCTGGTAGCTTCATGCCCCCCTGCAGCCAAGGGCCCCGAGCGTGGTGCAACTGGCCAGGCTGCTGTTCCTTGAAACTTCGATCTACCATTACAGCTGGTGAGGCAGCGATTCGTTGGTGAACTAGACTACATGTAACTACCAGCTGTGGCAGATAGCATCTGTAGCCAGGCTAACTTCAGTTCTGCCTGTTAGTCACCAGGGTAACTTCAGGGTACCAGTTATGGCATCTGTCACTGGCATAACTCCTTGCCCCTGCAGCAAAACTGGGATTCACAGCTGACATCTTGAGGTCGCGACGAGTAGATCCCATGAGCTTCGGCCTGTGGCATTTGCTCCCATGTACAAATGGAAGTGATTTGTTAGAAAGAACTGGCTTTTGCAAACCTGGCCTTCAGTGAGCTTGAGTCAAATACTAACCCCCTCTCCCTGCTGAAACCGATCCGCTGGTTTCTTGACCACGGATACCCTGGCCGGCGGTGCTGGTACCTCCAGCGGAGCGTTCACTCACCTTCGCAGCCCATCAGACCAGTCATCTGTGAAGGTGTCCCTGGTGCAAGTCTCGTTCAGCCGTAGGGAAGCACCCTAAATGCTTCGCTTATTGCTACGATAAATGACCAATACCCAACAAATGACCAATGACCAATACAGTAGCAGTAACAATATTGCTATAATGATCAAAACATAGATGATTTAGGGCTCCCCTGTTTTGAGAAACACACATTTGGGTGCCTCAAACTTGGAGATCGTGCAAACGGGGGATGCCAATGGTAAGCCCAAGCAATAAACCAAACATCAAAAGCTGAGCACGGATGTCAACTGTTTTATCACCGTGAGTGGCACCCAATGGGTCACCAATCAGGAGCCATTACAGGTTTCCTACTTATGGTTGGCAGTGGTAATGCTTGGGGCATAGCAGCAACCTGCTCGCAACGACCCGGCGCACCCGCGATCTCTGCAACTGCAGAGCCGCTGGGCTCGTGCGACTCGACAGGGCTGCCATCATGGGCTGCAGAGAAGAATTAACAACGAGACAAGTATAGTAATTCTTTACAGAAGACCTGTTGATTTAAAAGCAGAGCTTGGTGAGGATTGAATAGTAGCTATGATTCTATTATGATTATGATATGATATGATGTGATGTGACATGACATGACATGACATGACATGATATGATATGATATGATATGATGTGATATAATATTATTATCATCATTGTGTGCAATAGCATGCAAGAGCTAAGCAGCTGAGCTGGATGGGTGCCTTCGTTGATAAAATATTCCTCACCAGCATCAAGTTGGGTGCGTCCATCTGAAAGCTGTCTGTGAGAGTTTGTTGCTAAGTCCACTTTCAGCATCTTTCCTCCACTTTGTTCATTCCTTTATGTTTGTGCAGATTCGTGAGTCGTGACATTTTCTGGCCTGTGGCCCCTCCCAAAGAAATTTGCACTGTCTCTCGTTTACTCTCCCTTGACGCAGGCGCTTGCAAGGGTTTATTTCTTTGCTCTTCTGGATGGATGATTACAGAACTGACAGCGGATTGATAAAGTCCATAGCTTTGCTCTCTTCCCAAACGAACTCCAAACCTTCAAAGTCCTTTATGGGCAATTCACTAAGTGCATATCCACTGCCCCAACTGGCGCTCTTTCGATTTTGGCTAAAGCAAGTGCCGCTTCAGAGGTCGCCTTCCATCTGTTCCCAGCATGGAACAAGCAGCGGCAGCGGCATACATTGATGCCAGGACCCAACGCTTCAAAGGAAGGCTTTCAAGTTGCATCTCCGCGAACCTCCCGAGAGGGGGCTCTGTGTTGGCACAAGGGAAAATGCTGATACAAACGGGACCCCATTCAACATATTCCTGATTTTATGTGATAATTGATGTTCGGGGAGAGAAATCGCGATAACATGAAATATCACAGAATATCACAAATCTGTACACTATATACCTACAAACATTCCAGCTACAATACCCTACGCTTGCATCATTGGACGTCAGATCCCCCGGCGGCGCCTCCGACTCGTCCATGGCGCTCCAGCGGGGCTGGGAGAGCTGCGAGTGGCCAAGCGGACTTAGTGCAGCCACTGGCGCCACGGTTCATTCCCATTGGTTATTCCCATTGGTAATAGCCAATTCCCATATCACGGTTAACCAATGGGAACAACCAATTTTATTGGTTAATAGCCATTCAATAAAAAATTGTCTCCACAGGTACAGTACCTGATCCTGTGAACAGCTCATCGTAGTTGTTGGTCGGTTCGTGCATTGCTGAGTCACCAATATCAAACCATGTAATTGACCATCAACCAATCATAGTTCACCATATATTGAAATTGGCTATTAACCATGATATGGGTTAGTCATTAAACCATAGCTGACCATGATATAGTTGACCAATTGTTTATCATTGGTTGGTCATCAACCCTGGTTGGTCAATGACCAATGTGAACCAGCTGGCTCTGGCGGCTCGAAAATCGTGGCATGTTTTGGTGTGGAGGCGGTGATCCCCAGTTGCTCCGAACCACGGAATGGCTTGTAGCAACCCAAAATAAAGAGGTGGTAACACCGGGGAAAAGCGCATATGGGGGTTTCTCAAAATGGGCGACCCTCCAAATCATCCGACACAAACCATATATCATAAACAAATGTAGATCATTGATTTTGGGGGTCCCCTATTTTGAGAAATACCCACATCTAGAATTATCCAATCAGCTTCTCTGAATGGCTGTGCTGAGCAGACTACTTCCTGAAAGAACTAAGATGTGCTGGTCAACCAGGATAGTAAAGATATTCAAAAACAGCCATTTTGATTCGTAACAAACCTCAGCTAATGTAAAACATGTTAGCTGTTTACAAACAAAATAGGAAACAAACAGCAATTTCGCCATTTTGCTCTTCATAAACCATGTTTTTTTTGAGAACCCACCATTTTTGCTATTTTCATTCTCAAACAACTGGCGAGCAAAAAGACAAACAAACAAGTGACTCCAAAGCAATGTTTTTCGGAGTCAATGAAATTGAAGCAACTAGCAGAAATGATTCTGACTCCAGGGTTTCTTATACATTTGCCTATCAATCCAGTGACGGAGTGCAATTCAAAATAGGGTACCCCCAGTTATCATCCTCATTCAATAACTTCTGAATAATAAACATTCATAAACCATTTATTTCGGGGTGAATCATTTACAATTGGTTGGCTGTTTCTCAACATAGGGTACCAAAACTGGTTGGATGATTATCCCTATGACTTGAGAAACCACCAATTTGTAGTGAACCAAATGATTATGAACCCTATTTTGGTGATAAACCATTATCCCACCATTAATTTGGTCCGCTACTATTATGATTTGGGGTACCCCACCTATTTTTCGTCGTGAACCCAAGCTATTTTGGCGGGTCCCCTCTGCTGGATCCATGGATCCACCGGCCGGCCGCACGGAACCAGCAGCTGGAACTGGGGCGCAAGGCATGTGACTCCAGGCCTTGCACCGCCTCTGCCTTCGCTACATCGGCCTCCGTGAAGAGTGGGGATCTTCCCCCAATGGATGGGCCACATCCATCTACCTACCTACCTATCTATCTATCGATTGATCTATCTACTCTATCTAATCTATCTAATCTATCTAATCTATCGAATCGAATGGAACCGAATCGAATTCAATTTAACTTGATCTGATCTAATCTATATAATCTAATCTAATCTAATCTAATCTATCGAATCAGTCGATCTATCTATCTATCTATCTATCTATCTATCTGTCTGTCTGTCTGTCTGTCTGTCTGTCTGTCTGTCTGTCTGTCTGTCTGTCTGTCTGTCTGTCTGTCTGTCTGTCTGTCTGCCGATCTATCTATTGATCTAATCTATAGATAGACCGATAGATATGACAAGATGATGCAATAGGTATCATACAAAGAGGTGGCACCAATGAATCATGACGCAATCATATAGTATGTGTTGAAACATGCATATGAAATGATTTCCAGGAATCATACATGGGAGGTTCTTAGAATTGGGATCCCCAAAATGGTTGGCTCATCACTATACAGTGAATGGTTACTATTAGATGAGTTGGCCTTACTGCCCATTGTCACAAACCACCACATAGACAATATCATAAGTGCTTCACCTGGCACAACAAGCCTGGAAAACCTCTCAATCGACAGCTTTAATGAATCCATTACTCAATTGATCAAGCCCAAACAGGAAACTAAGGCAACAAGAAACACTCATAGCATAGCCGCCCAGCCTGAGTTTGGTTCTCAATCGCGATGATATCATGCTGATCCAGGATTCTTCTGGCCTCAAAGTTGTGAATCTGTGCAGCAACACGTGAACTGTGACCACACAGCTGCCACTGTGGTGAGGCGCCTCCATGGATTCGTTGGCGGCCTCCAGGGCAGCCTCAACATGGACAAACATCTCTCCCCTCAAACAAAAGAACATCCAATCTTATCTATGCAAATCATTACCCACGATGTGCCCTATTGTTGTTGGTTCTTCTTCCCTCATCATCCGAAGAAAACTTTATCCCAGCCTATCCTTTTTAGCAAGCCGTCAAGACTACGGAGCAGTTTCCATGTTGGAATGTCATTGATCACCATCAGCCACCGCAACAAACGCTTTCCACTATATCCAAGGTCCTTAAAGAAAGACCCACCCTTCCATCCCACAAAATGCTGACAAGTCTGCCAAATTTCTGACAATAAGCGACAATGATGATGATGATGATGATGATGATGATGATGATGATGAGGAGGAGGAGGAGGAGGATGAGGAGGAGGAGGAGGATGATGACGATGATGACGATGACGACGATGACGATGATGATGATGATGATGATGATGATGATGATGCCCGGTGCATTGGGTCGCATCCTCCAAAACCAACAAAAGCATGTCAATTTTCCTTGAAGGGCGCCAAGCAACCTTCATACTGAGCTTCGAAATGCAGCTCCCAACAAACCAAGAAATGGAGGAAAGTCACATCCAGTCTTAAACAACCACCATGTTTACATCTTTTCCATAGCTATGGGTGGTCCACATTGCAGTACCGCTCTCCCATCCAGGATCCGCTCCTCGGCCGATTCCTTGGAAAGCTCATTGGCCCTCTCAGCATGTTTCCAAGCCTCGAAGCAGACAGTGACGACAAGTGGTGCCTTTTTGCTTTCGTGTTTTCGAACCAGTGAGAATGATAAAAATGATAATAGGTATAATATATACTTAGTACTAGTATGTAATATATATATATATATTATACTAATATATATATATATATTTTTTTTTTTAATTTATTTATTTATTTATTTATCACTCCAACTCGCCAGTGAGCCCCCTTTTCACTTGGCAGACCACAAGTTGCTCCAGTGGATTGGCCTAGCTGCCAACTACTGTACAAAGGTAGCTTCCCTTTTGGAAGCTCCTTTTTTCCAACCCCTCTGGGGCGGTCGCCTCATGAGGCCGAGTTGTGCCTCAATAGGCAGTGAAGGCTTAAGAGCCATCCACCTAGCCCCAAGGTCCGCGCCAACCTTTCAGGTGGTGCAGGGGAGGTAGGAGGGTGAACCCAAAGGCTACGTGGGAGTGATAAATGTCCGCACCGCTAATGCAGCTAGCAGCGTACGCTAAGCTAAGGGATATTATCACTCCAACTCGCCAGTGAGCCCCCTTTTCACTTGGCAGACCACAAGTTGCTCAAGTGGATTGGCCTAGCTGCCAACTACTGTACAAAGGTAGCTTCCCTTTTGGAAGCTCCTTTTTTCCAACCCCTCTAGGGCGGTCGCCTCATGAGGCCGAGTTGCGCCTCAATAGGCAGTGAAGGCTTAAGAGCCATCCACTTCCCACCTCCGAACTTTGAATCCACTTTCCAAAGTTAAGACCCGACGAAGTTGTTCGAAGTCAAGGCTTGGAAAGGGTGAGGTGGGCCCATTGGGTTTTATTTTTTGCCATCCAAGCTTTGACATTTTTCTTCTGCGTTCGAGACCAGTGTTGCTGCGCCAGGGTTAAGGCGCCATCGTCTATATAGGCACGGGCAACCTTGCTGACAGACCATCGGCCACGGGCCAAGGTGGCATCCAGTGATGCTGTTTCTAAAAAAATACCACGTGGCGCCACCGCGCCTGATGCCATAGGGGGAGTAGTCATCCTCCCTAAATTCCAAACAGCGCAAAATCTGGCGCCAAGTGCTGCGAAACATGGCGGCAGCGCCAGCCCACAGGAGGGCGGTAGGAATGGCGGCTTGTTTGAGATGGTTGGTCAACCGCCACATGTTGTAATCTTTGACAAGCAGTACTTGGGCATTGCCATTGGAGGTTTTGGCAAAGGGTATGACGACTGCCACTTCATGTTTGGAGTGGTGCGGCATCAGGTGGCACCATTGGAATGCCAGCATTTCTGCGGTCCTCAGAAAGCAGTTGAAGCCCAGGTAGAGCAGCAAACTAACGTGAGGGCTGCCTTGGCCCCAACAAATGGCTGCCATTGCTTGCAGCAGTTCCCAACTAAGGGGCGCTGCTCGGAGGGGTCGATGGCTTCTCTGCCAATTACGAAAATATTGCGATGCCACAGGGAGCTTCAACTTAAGCTCAGGGATGAAACGCTTAATTCCAGAGAGGGTGTGTCCTGCAGCTGACACGGGTTCGCCCTCTTGGTACATGCAGTTGAGGTATTCGGCCAGGGCCTGATCAAGCTTTGAACTGTTTCTGAGGTGGCTTCGGTGTTTCTCGACGAATGCTAAAAAGCGGTCTAGGGCAAGGCGATAGGCAGCTAAGGTTCTCCGTTGCAAACCCACAAATTTCAAGTGGGTTCTTTTTGTCATGAGAAGTGGCGGCTTGGGCCATCGGCCCAATTCCATCTTGAAATTGTCCACGCAAGAAGCGGGTAGCAATCGGAGACCAACAGCAAGGCGGCACAGCGTCTCAAACCCCGGTTTAAGGGACGCGATGGACTGCGACCCTTTCCCAAGGCTCCTCGGACCACCTGGCTGTCAAGAATGGCCAGGTACCTGGCGCCATGCTTTGCCTTCACGCTTGCCCTTCTTTCGACCATTGCCACAAAGGCATTCAGCTCACCCTCGTTGATGTGAAGGTCAGGGTTCCTCCACTGGTAGCTGAAAGTTTTACGAAAAAGCCACCTATAAGCGGGGTAGGGCATCTCTCCATGCTCTCCCTCTTGAAATGTCAACTTGATCTCAGAACCTCGAATTGTGAGGCGCTTCAGCATTTCTTTGAGATGCTGGGCTTCACGGCCTTCTCTCATAGTCTTTGCCAGCTTGACGATCTGTTGGGCCATCTTACGCGCCAACTTCTCGTCTTTGAAGCGGTCGGTGCTTTGACCCAGTTCTTCTATGACCCAGGCCTTTCGTCCATTTTTGCAAGCCTCTTCGTGCCTGCCCTCAAGTTCCACTGTTCGTCGCAGGCCTCTTGCATAGGCCTGGCACCATTCCCAGGGATATTCCGCCTCCTCTTCCGTGTCGAACTGCAACCGTCCTTGACTGTCTCGTTGGACGGTGTATGGGAGAAGATTGGCATGTCCCGGGCAGGCTGGAGCGTTCAGCTCCTGAAAGATCTCTGTGTTGTTGCCTAGGAGGGCATACCAATTCTCACGCCTCCCCCCAAAGCAGCACATGCTTCCAACGGCATAGTCAAAGCCGAGGTCTTCCTCCAACTCCTTGGCTGTCCTCCAGTACCACATCCAGGAGCCATAAGGATGCTCAGCAGTGGCATACCTCTCTTCTCTGGTTGCCATAGTATTCGAGTGGCGAAGTCGCTGCTTAATTTCTCTTCCCAGCCATGGAAAACCCATAAGATGCTTTGCATCTCTGACTGGTTGCGGGCCTTCGATCCTTTCTCCACTCTCCAGCACTATGGGCCTACCCCGGGCCTTGCTGAAGAGTTTGCAGCATGGCGCATATAGTGCTCCGCCAGCAACGCTGGGTCATTTTCCAACTCTTCAAGTCGCGCACGGCCTTCATCTGAGAAGAACTGATGACCAAGTGAAAGGTCATACGGTGGTTGCACTTCCACCAGGCCTACCTGTCCCACCGCTTCACTAAGTGGATAGCGGGGTCCGGAGAACCGCTCCCCAAACTTGGGTACAGGGTAGGCTCCCCTTTTGCATGCATTGCTCCTGTGATTCCACATGCAGTCCAAGCTGCACAGCTTCACCCCACATGCTGCTGGGCATGGGTACTCACCTCGGTCAAAGGCCCCGTTGCAGCAATGGCACTGCTCGCCATCATGCTGTTCAGTATCAGGCTCTCTTTTGAAGACCTGTGACACACCTCCAGGTGATGGTCACCTCTGGGTCCATCCGAGCACGGAGGTTCATCTTCGTCAGGGGGGCCAGCAACACCACCATCAGGATCTCTTCCTTACTCTCTGGTGATAGCCTCGCCCTTGTACCGAGACGTGAAAGCTTCTCGATGTCCACAAAGACACTTTCGAAGATGCTCATGGTTGGCCTCCTGAAGGCCATGTTGAACATGGCTTTGCCGACAAAATGCCTCAGTTCAAACTCGGAGGCTGTGCTCTCGGCCAGCAGCATCATTCCATAGTCAACCATAGTGGTCAACTTTTCTGGCGCCGCATGCAACACCCCAACCTCACCATCCAATACTCCACCTTGTAGTGACCCACGGATGGATCCCACTAGACGCTTTCCAACGTTAAGTGAGAGTCCCAACCGGGTACATGTGGCACTGAATCGCCGATGGCCCTCGGACGGAGTGCCTTCCAGCAGGTCCTTGTAGGTGGCATCAATCTTTCGAATCTCGTCATAGGAATCGAGGTATACCAATGCCGCGGAGTCCTCGGCTGGAAAGGGCTTGATCTTTGAGATCTCGCTCTCCAGTGGGATGGAGCTCTCCCTAAAAACGAGCGTCCTCACCACGGTCTGCATGAGGCTGACACTGTTCAGCCATCCCATTGGGACCACATTCATGGCCACCCACGACATCTCGTCGGGTGAACCTCCAAAGACAGATGACCTGACCTGCTTTTCAAACGTCATCATTCCTCCCCATTCCTTAGGGAGTGTGAAAAGGTTAAAGCAGGAGGTCAGGTCTTCGCTGTCAACCAAGAGCTCCTGCTCTGGCCCCACATCCAACATTGCCAGTTGTCCCAGGTATGGCAAGCGGCGATCGTCGCCGGCCATGTGCTCCTGGTAAGAGTTGGATGGGACTAGGTTCGAAATCAACCTCTGCAACTTCACTTCTTTGCCTTCTATCATCTTGTATTTAGGGACGGCCCCCGCACCGTTCAGCACAAGGCGCCCTTCTTGATCTCGAAGGATTTCTTCTTCATTTACCTCTCTCATCATCTTTCTTTCCACCCCTGCTTTTACTATCAGCTCCCATTGTTCATCGCTGGCTCGCACTCGACTTTTTGGCGGCGTCGACGGCCAGTAGATCTTGTTGAGCAGGGAGGCGCTTGGTTTCAATAGCCACTCCTTCACTTCATCGGTGGCAAACCGCTCTGCAGGCTGTATGCCTGCCTCGTCCGGCTTGGGCCAGCAGGCTATCACACTTGCTGCGTCGAGGTCCTCCATCACCTGGACGATGTCACCTGAGTAGTCCATTCGAACCCTGCCCAAGTCGGTCTTCAGATCGGACAGGCAGTTCACATCGTACTCATTCTCCATGAAGTAGTCCACATGAGAACCCAATTCATCCAGGGCTTCTTCTTGAAGCTGGCTGAGCTGCTCCACTCCAAGGATGCGCTTCCCCCCAGCATAGAGGTGGTTGAGCACTTCAACTATGGCACACACCCACGTTGCCACCCGGGACGGCATCTTTTTGCAGTATGTCTCCACGGAGGTCAGGCGCATAGGTAGTACTCGGCGGGCCTCGGCGGCCCTGTGTGGTCTCCCCTCTTCGCCCCTGGAAACTGCTGCCTGTTCCTCCACTGCCTTTTGCAGGGTGGATGGGTGGCTGTCCAGGTAGCGATATGCCAACTCCACCAGATAGGATGGTCTCTGGGGTACTGACATGATCTTCTTCAATCCAGGCCCCCAAAAATCGGGGCCGGTGAAACCAGTCTCCTGGTCTTCAACTTCCTCCTTCACTTCTCCTCCTGCTCTTTGTTCGCCTTCCTTTTGCCTTTTCCCTTCTCGCCCTTCTGCTGCTCCTTTCCTTTTCCTCCTCCTTTCATGTCCCAGCTCTTCCCGCGACCCTTCTCGTAGCCGCGGATTTTCCAATCCGTGAGAACTTCCTTCGCCAAGAAGATTTCCTCGTCGCGCTCCAACAGCGTCGCATTCTCCGGAGGGAGAAGTTCGAGGAACTGAGCGGCTGTCCAGTGGGTCTCCACGGTGGCTCGTTCTAGAGCCTTCAGCCTCTGGGAGATGAGGTCTGCCCCCCTCCCGATTTCTCCTTGGGCGAGGTGATCTAGGCATTGCGCCAGTGTCTTCATTTCCCGCAAACTGCGGACGCCCAGGCGCTGCTGTAACGCCGGTTGCATCACCGTCAACAGGTGACACATAGCCACTGCTGGGGTCAGTGTGTCCTTCGCCCCCTCGAATCCCCTTGCCACCGACTTCTGCATTTTCAACAACATGCGGCTGGCAAGTCGCCCTGGGTACTTCCTGCTGTAGCTCAACAGCTTGAGCTGTGAGCTCTGCGTGGTCCTCGAGGGGGCTCCGCGAAAAACTGACCCTTCTGAATCACTGCGATCCTCTTGGTAGTCGACCGCAGGTCCTTCTCCGAAGGGCCCTCTATCGCCCTCGTCTTTCACCGGTGCCTGATCCCCTGGCTTGGGCTTAAACAAGGCAACCGGTTCATCCTTTGAGGAGCTGGAACCAGAGTCAGAGGACCCGGCGCTACTGCGCCTTCTCTTCTTGGCTCTCGAGCCTGACTTGTCCTTCTTGGACTTGGTCCCCTTCGAAGACCTGCTTCTGCCTCTGCTCCTCTTCTTTGATCCTTTCCTCTTCTCCTTGGACTTCTTAGGAGAAGGTGATCGGCTCCTCTTGGCCTTCTTCTCCTTCTTTTCTTTCTTGTCCTTCTTATCCTTCTTGTCTTTCTTGCGGCTGGTTTTTTTGGTTTTCTTCCGGCTCTCCTTGTAGTCCTCAGCTGCTTTCTCAGCTCGTTGCAACTCCTTACGGAGGTCCTCCAGCCGTGTCCTGAGCTTCTTGGCCTCAGGGCTATCGTCCCGGGATCCAGAGCTCTCACCGCTGGACCCTTCTTTTCCATGCCACTTGGCAGGTGCATCCTTTGGATCTTTTGCAGGTCCTGCTGGAGCTCCTTGGCGCTCCTCCAACCATTTGTTGAAGTTCCTCACGTTGCGTTGGAATGAATCGTAGTGAGTCAGGTGTATCATCTTCGATTTCCCTCTGGGCTGTCCACAGGCATCGACACGCTGCCCACAGAGGTGATACCACCCACGCTCACGCAGGGGTCTTCCTCCATCCTTTTCCATCCACCACAAGTAGTGGGGGTCACTACATCCGAGGAACATTGCTTCCAACGAGGGCTGGTCCCCATGGTCTTTTCCAAGGGCTTTGACACCCAACACCACCGTTCCTTGGGCTCGGCCCCCGGGGTCCACCACACCTCCTTCTATGAAGGACCCAACCTTCAAGTCGAGGCCAGCCCCTTCGTTCTTCCAAGGCCCAGGCATTTCCCTGGCCTTTGCCTCAGTGCGGTGAGGCACCTAACCACTCCCGCAGGAGGGTCCCACTCACACTAGGGTCCAAGTTGCCCTTGAACCCAAAGGCTACGTGGGAGTGATAAATGTCCGCACCGCTAATGCAGCTAGCAGCATACGCTAAGCTAAGGGATAATATACTAATAAGTATATATATAGTCATATAGTGACACTACTGAGTTCTGACAGCTTTGAGGCTCGGCCGTGCCCTGGCCTCGTGTATTGCATGCTCCCGAGCCTGGCCACGGGTATCCACGGGTGCTCACTGTGGCAGGTTCGCTGTGCCGAGGCACCGAGTAGGCCAACACGTCTGCAGAAGCTTCCTTGGACTCATCCTGCTGCCAGTGATCCCCAGGTTGTTGGAAGGTGGTTGTGAAACTGGGACCTTAAGGACCCGATAGGAGGTCGTGGGGGAGATCTCCTGCTGATTGTTGGTGTGAATTGTTGGTGTGACCATGCGAAAAAGATCTTTGTTAGAAAAACTGCAAGCACTACCAGCAATTTTGGAGCTGGACACCGTGGAGGACTCCCATACCCGCTGATTCCTTCGGCACTGTCCTCTATGTCTTGCTCCTTCTGCCGCTCCTTGGCCTGGGCGCAAGTCGTCTCTGACTCACTAAGTAATTGACATATCGAAGATTGGAATACAGGTGTGATCGTGTGTTATATGGCTATGGGTCAATATTAACCAACAATCATGGTGGATAATAACCAACAATAATAGGGAAACATGTGGGTGTTTCTCAAGTCATATGGGACCCCAAACAATAGTTGGTTACTAAAATGACTATTAAAATGGATTATTTAGGGGTACCCTATTTTGAGAAACCACCATGTATGATATGTTGATGTTGGAAGTTAGACATGAGATGTATTTAGAATGTGAGGCTGGAACAGCTCAAATGTGCATGGGGCCCTGGATGCTATGTACATTTTATATTACATACATTGGTACAGTACATATATGTATACATGATACAGTATATACATATATACACGTGTATGTGCTTTCATAGATGTGCAAAAAATAACGGCGTACTGCGCGCATGTGTACCAATTCAAAGATACTGCTGTACTCTTGCAGCAGAGTATGAGGGTCCAAAAAAAACAATCTATTTGATGTGGTCTCTAGATTTAGGCCTTGTGACTCACAATGCTGCTGTATATAATTAAACATGAACATCGTCTAAACTGGTTCATCGAGCTGCAGATTGCTATGATTAGACAACACTCTTCAGGCAGTAGACATTGCAACTATGCGGAATCAGCCCCTCTTCTTAAAGACCCAGCCTAAGAACATTATCCGCTGTTGTAAAACCAACCAATTTTGGACATCTTTGGGGTCCATCGATTCTTGGCGCGACCATCCAAATCCAAACACTTGTCAACCAAGCTGCACATGCTTGTTCAAGTTCAGGGCCAGTCTTCTCCTGTCGTGGTGAGACGGCCCCAAGGTTGGAACGGACCAAAACTGCCCAAGGATGACCAAAAAATAAAGCAAACTGGATCAAACCCATTGCAGTTGCCAGTTGCCAGGCTATGCCAAAATCTGAAAGCAGTGGCCAGTGGCCCTGCCATGGCCCCCCCCCTGCGTTCGGCCTGGAAGGAGGCTGCCAACAGTCGTGACCGACCTTGCATGGTAGAACTGTGAAGGTCCGGCCGTAACAGAATCCTGCAGACTGCCTGGTTGAAATCATTGAAACGGCTGAAACCGTTAAAAACCAGTAGAAAACTACATGGATAAACCATGACAAACATGAAATTATTTCCTTGAAAGCCGGTCAAATCGAATCATGGAAGCGCAACTGTTGAAGCAGTTGTTTTGGTCCTACCATACCATACCATGGACAAACAAAACTCAGTGCTGAATGCTGGCCGTCACAGGGATCGGTGCCTGAGCGGCCGGTCCCCAGTGGTGTCACCTGGAGCGACCATCCGTTGCAAAAATGCAAAGCTGCACCCAACAGTGGGATAAAAAGGTGATAAAACATATTAGAAAGGTTTTTGTGAATCCATTTATATCTAACTATTTACATATAGACTTTAAAAAATTATCATTATACAATATATGTTTGGTATATAGTTCTTTTCAAAAGGTATATAATATAACGTTGGACTATTTTTTTGTGTAAAGGTGTAGTAGAGATGTTGATTTCTTTTTGTAAAACATGATAGTGAGATATGTTTGCAAAATAATAAGCAACATGGGATAAAGCTCATTGGACAGGAATTCTGCACAGTCTTCTAAGGCAAATCTCGTTATCTCTTGCAAATGTGTGGCTGTTTACACCATGTCCCATGCATATATAGAGTCTCCAGGAGAATTTGTAAGTACCTGAATGTTCAAATTCCGAAAACCAAGCAGCAACCATCATTACGCGATATTACATGTCATTTACCATCCTGAGTAACCATCATTCACTATAAGGATTATATATTCGACACTAGTAACCACCCTTAACCACTAGTAACCATCGTTCAACATCTTTGACCATAATGATGAACCCTTGTGACTACCGTTGTGCACCAAAAGCATTGTTCGGACCCAATCAGAGTTCCAGCTGCGACAGGTCAGGAATAGTTCCATGCCGCATCAGGAGCGGAGGCCAGTCCACACGGCAATATGAATATATATCTATATATATATATAAATATATATATATATATATTTATATATATTTATATAAATATATATAAATATATATATATATATATTTATATATATTTATATAAATATATATAATAATATATAATAATATAATATATATATATACAATGTGTATCTATATATATATATATATATACAATGTGTATATATATATATCCATGAGCATGCTTGATCCTGGTCAATATAGGCAATCTACCTCTGAGAGCGTATCTGCAGCCCAGTCTTGAGGGGCAAAAACCAGGAGGCAATCAATGTCTGAAGCCTTGTGGGTACCGCACATCAAATCATATCAAATCCATGAATAACGCGGGTGTCTTGGCATCCTCAGCAAGCATCTCCTTCAGCATTCAAATGGGTTTTGTATGGTTTTGTCTGCTCTCACTGTGACCGCGCTGATCATTTCACTGATAACAGTCCGTTCCAACTTCAATGGCCATTAGCTCAAAGTCGAAGTTTGACGTTTCGAATCCACTACAAGCTCTGCACAGGCAACAGCTGCAACCAAAAACGGACGCACGAATCCATGGTTTGGGATTGTGTTGATTAAATTCGTTCTCTGCCCGCTTGGGTGTGGCTCAAATGCACGGAGAGGACCAGCAATGTTCACTTTCAAGAATAGGTGAGTTTGCTGTGCTGTACCATACCCACTCTGCTGATTTGGCTTCAATGGGATCCACATAGATATTGCAGGTAAACATCCCAACGAGAGACATTCGGCTTTTGATACGAAGACACATACCAAAATCGGCAGATAGTGGCGGCTAACGGCAAGAGCATTGCTGTGATGTCATCCATCTGTGGTGGGTGCTTCACCATTATTGTCCCGATCGTAGTTGTACTTATCCGGCTATGGTTGATCGTCATTGGATACCAACATCGACAACCCACAACACTATGTTCGGTCATTGCACAACAGCTATCTGGCCTTTCAGCATTGACCAACATGAAACAACAACTGTATGAACAGTTGAAATTACATCGTATTGGGATTAGTCGAAAATCCAGCACCTGTTGCTGTTTTCATCCCAATAATGCACAAAATGCATTTGTTATCTCAACAAAGTCATCTCTGCCCCTGCAGGTGGGTGGTACAGTACTAATATGTACAGACACGTACGGACCCCACATCCAGCCATATCAGTTCGAAATGATTTGTGACCGTAGACTAACATTCAGCCTTACAGGATCTTTCCAGCCACATCACTGGCCACCAACACCCGTCTGCCCAACCTCGCCCAGTGTCGTGGACAGGTCGATGCGAGGCATGGCCTGTTCGGCAGGTCGCCCCCCAGTCGGCAACCCTCCAAGGCATCGATGGGTCGGAGCCAGTCGTGAAGCTGATAGCGAAACAGCCACGGCAGTAGGAGGGCTTTACCTTCCTACTGGCTGTGGATTGTAAATTGAATCTTTGTCAAAACATAGGGGTACCCCTTACCCCCAGTTCCTCTATGAGGCCGTTTGTAGCAATGACCAACCGTTTTTAGGGTTCCCTATGGCTTGAGAAACCACCATTCTTCGTGTTCTAGAACCTCGAATATGTAGTTTCCGTGAGGCACCGAGGCTGGTGCACCTGGAAGGTGACACGCTAGTGGCCATATGATACATCATATGGGAGTTTCTCAAAATGGGTGTACCCACAAATCATCCCATATTAACCATTGTTTGTTAATAAACCATCCATTTTTTGGGTCCCCTATTTTGAGAAACCACAATATACTAGTATGTATGAAATATACTGCTGGACTATCCGATATGGGAACCCCAATCTTGACACTTTCTCCAGCAATTGGTGGTTTGGGCTCAGAAATAAACCAGTGGTTGGAATCCCAGCGCAATGTTGGCTATGACACGAATCTTGCTTTGGAATAGCTTCGGCCTAACGCTACCAACAGCCTGGGTACCAGTCTGAACCATCAGTAGCGATTCCTAATATTGTACCCCCAAAACATCGCAAACCCATGGTTTCGCAGTAAAATGATTCTTTTTTTGTTGGGTGATGGGTTACCCTATTGTGGCACATACCCATATGTAAGCATTAGATTTCAATGTACAATTATTGACAACACTTCACAACCATGAATAATGACTAACAACAATCAACAATAATCAACAACTATCATTACCGTAGTTCACAATAACTAAGTATCTACCAACCTTTCCAGTCTCACTAAGAACAATTACTGTAACAACAACTACGAAACCAACCTTAATCAAAGCTTATCATGTGTTAACTACATATAAACCAACCGTATATCACCACTATATTGACCATTGGTTCATCATCATTCTATCGCTTTGACCACCTGGCTGGTCCAGCCTTACCAAGGCAAACACCGGTCGCGCATCAAGGGAGTGCTACGGCACGTTGGAGAAGTTCCAATGTGTGAAATGTTGATGATTGTTATTCATGATGAATATGATGATTCATGATGGTTATCAATGATGATTAATGGTTATTAATGATGCTATTAACATGGTTATATGATTATATGGTTATGGTGAATGATACGATTCCAACAATGGCTATGAATGATGATTAATCATGGTGAATGATGCTCAATGATGGTTAATGTATGGCTTGAATAGGACTATGTGCTATGGATATGTATGGATTAAGATTTAGTCTTTCAATGATGTGGCATATGCTTTTCGGTGCTTGTGGCTACTCACGGACTCTGTTACTTGCTTCAACTACAGACAGTCCTGCGAACAGAAACGGACAAGATGGAGATTCAGAAACGTGATTGAGTGTCAAATGCTAAGAATGTCACGACTGTGAGTGTACTCGCAACCCCGTAACACAATCCGAACAACAACAACAACAACAACAACAACAACAACAACAACAACAACAACAACAACAACAACAAGAACAACAACAACAACAACAACAACAACAACAACAACAA
>VSDK01009952.1:561395-571418 GCA_009767595.1 Symbiodinium kawagutii
TTCCTGCTGGTTAATGGGGATAATCAAAAAATCTATAGAAGGTGTGTATCAAAAAATCTTCGTTGTTGGTGTTTTTTCATTTTGTTGCTGGTTAATAGTAGGGGATAGTCAAAAAATGTAAATCAAACCACCAACCAATCATGGCTAACCAATGGTGGATAATGGTTAGTCACCAATATTCAAAGATGGTTGGTTAATGATGGCTAGTAACCAACCAAACCATCCATAGCCATGGTGGATTAACCCCTATCATAACTGTTCGTTTTGTAGATTCATGCTGGGTGTACCAACTGGCGGCTTTACTTAAACATATCAGCTTTGGCTTACCACCGATCAGGGGATCCAACGGTACGGTACCAGCCCATTACGACGCTGTCACGGGCCCGCAGCACCCACTGCCCTCGCTGCGCCCGAGCCTTTCAACTCCTCCTTGACCCTCTGAAGCGTCCTTGGCGCGGTCATGTTGCAGATCAGTTGGAGAGAAATGAAACTCAGTTGTGAAATGAAACCCTTGATAGTGGCTAATAATAACCATCAATAATAGGGGATATTAAGCCATTAATGGCTAATAAGGGATGATAATCAACAATAGTAGGGGATATACCAACTATTTGGCTCTTTCTTAAGCCATAGGGAGCCCCAAAGTTATGGTTGGTTCATCAGTACAAAGGGTTCAAAGAGATTCATTGAGGATACCACCGTATCATTAGGCCCAATAAGCCTCCCAAGCATGTGCTTGTCATCGGTCGATCCATCAATCCAGGAGCCCCGTCTTGTTCAGAGCACTTCCGACCAGATTCTTCAGCGGAAAGTGGCGCTGGCAGCGGGACGGAGGATTGCGATTCGTTTCCATCCGCGGAAACTGTGAGAGGAACGACTCTATTTGGACACTTCAATTTGTGATCAATATGTAGCCAAAGGACATGAGTCGCAGAAGTCTTTTCTGACTATATAAATTGTTCAATCGTATCTTTAGCTGTATGAGATACACTAAAACCTTCTCTAAACCTTGCGAAAGGTCGCCTCACATAGGCCGCAGGTGGGGACCAATTGCCGGGGTGTTCGCGCCGAAGTACTTCCACCTCATAGTGCATGGATGTGCACATGAGGCTGCCGAACACCCATGGTCACTGAGTGTGTTTCAACTTTTCAAACAGTCGTTCATTAATAGTGCTAGGCACTTAAGTGATGATTGAGATGATTCATGGTGGTCAATGATGGTTAGTAGTTGCCCCACCGAGTTCATGGCTACGTGCTTTGGCCTCAAGCATTCTTTGTCGCCTGAGATATTCCAGCGCATTTTTGCAAAGATGTCATCCAATCTGCCAAATGCCATAGCTTTTGACAGTCCTCATCCTCTTTCATTGGAAATCACCAACAAAAGGCAATTTCAGAGATGAAAGAAGCAACCAAGCACCCAACCGCTTCGGACCCTCGACGATGTGCTTGACATGCAAGGACCTGTAATGTCAAAGGCTCAAAGTGGGTTCGAACGAGCTTGCGAAAGCATATCATAGCTGAGTGTTTCTCAAAATAAGGGTACCCCCAAATCTTCCTTTTATGAATCATTTATACTAATAAACTGACCGTTTTGATCCATTTTGTATACTACTAAACTAACCATTTCGGGAGGTCCCCTATTTTAAGAAACTACCAGCTTGTGAACAGCAAGCATAGCCTCATCCGCGAAGCAGGGGGATCATTCTGCTCGTCAATGACTGCAGCCTTGGCAGCGGCTCAGCAAGAGCCCCGAAGCCGCATGAAAGGGAAAATGTTCGTTACATTCGCGATATGCCCTTCATGGTAAGTTTTTATTCATCATTATTCTTGGTATCTTCAAACCTCTTCTTCCTCTTATCGCTTCTTGGCACATGACCTATGAACATCGCTATTAAGTGATCATCAGGGACCATTGTTGTACAACCAGTAATTTTCCATGATGAACCCTTCGCTAATCGTTCGTGGCAAGTATCCGTCGAAAATCATTCGTATAGACCAGATGCCGAGGCTGCGACATCTGCAAGAACTTTGAAACGCTTCTTTGTTTGCATTTCAAAGCCTGCCTGGTGTGCCATCATTGGAAGTGGTGTCTCGTGATATCTCCCTGGACGTCTTGCCCAAATGTCTCGCAAATCATCGATTTGAGGGTACCTTTAGTGATGGGTTCCCCATGAAGGCAACCCCACAAATTGCTGGCCCAGATAGTGAGGTCCTGCTGTAGTATCCCGCAGCGCTCCACATAGTCCTTCAGCAACAGAACTTCTGAAAATCTGCGCCGTGTCAACTGGATGTGTTTCTCAAGATGTAAGTTAGGGACCCCAAGGTTATGCTTGGTTTATTCCTAAAAATCGTCAGTAAACTGATAACTGGGGGGTTCCCAAAGTGGCTGGGTCGAAACCACCACTGCAAACACGCCGTCCTTGTGCGCTTTGCTGTTGGCGATGATCAGCTCCTGAGAACAGGATCCGGACACGGCATAGCCTCCACGGCACGTTCGACACGCACCGGTGACCAGCTCAGTCCTTCGAGTCGTAGCTGATGATGGGAGAAGATCCTCCAGCCTGGCCACGGAGCGAGGTGCACGCCATGCGGGGCACGCCATGCGGGGCACGCCATGGCCTGCCTCTTCCTGGTTGACTTCGTCCTTTTTCCTCGGCGGTGTCATCTGTTGACTTCATCTGTTCACAAATTTTTGCTTGCAGCATCTTGCAGCATCTTCCACGCAGCTGAGGCCGCAGCTCGGTAGTGGCTTTCGAGTCATGGTGATGTGACTCCCTGCAGCGGAAGTCATCAAACAGGTGCTCGCTCTGGTAAATCACCCGCGGTGAGTGGCTCATGCTGAAAGTCTGAGGTTCTGCAGTCAAGCTGCTTCGATGATCCTCTGACTCCTGCCTTGCACAAAACATCGGTTGAAAGCTGTCAAAGTGGATGAGGCATATCACTAGCACGTCAAATCATTGCATAAAGCATGCTCCTGCTTTCGAGGTGATATTTCATGTCCTGCGGCCAGAGTATCAATACAGTCAAGAAGTTGCTGACAGGCCAGCCACCAGAAACTAAATTGATGAATTTGAAACAAGCAGGTGCTTCAAAAATTAGCATACCTGCGGTCCAGTGGCCAAAATCTGTTTTGAAGCCTATACTTGCTGTGGACTGAGGGGAGACCGCGTCCTGAAATTTAAGATGTGATGATCCTTGGCCACTGCAAGGATGTTTACAAGTGCTGTCGCTTGCCTTTTAACCTTGTCTTGAGCTCACCCATAGATGAACGGAAAGTTGCGCTTCCAGTAGCCAACGGAGAAGCGGGAAGCATTTCAACTTTCTTTGAAATCGCAAAGGATGGAAAAGGTTGATTGCCGTCTGAAGCTGGGAACCCAAACATCTATTTTTCAAAACATTGACATTTCAGAACTTTGTTGAGAAATTAACTTCGGTGTACCGGGTACCGTCTTTTGGAGAAACGTCCAGTGATACACGATATCGAGCACCCAAGTAAGCAAGCGGCCAAGAAACCCAAACTCAGCAGGCGGAGAAACTAAGCAACATCAAGCAACCAGCTCTGAAGTCGAAGAACCAAATGTCCCTCAGACATGTCAGTGTTTTCTGTCCTTCACTGTCATCCTCCTGGCAGGTCCAGTCGAGCTGACCCATGGTGATCACCCAGGGGTGGCCGCATCAAAATCAACTCTTTTACCCTGTAAACTGATGGAATGTCTAGGAAATGTGGGTACCGCAATTGATGCGATGTCTGTAAATGAGGGATATCCTCAAACCGGACAAACAATTGTTTGTTCGTGTTGCGGGCACAAGAATCCATATGAACAAGTCTTCAAAGGTGGAAACTTTACACACTTTGCAGATTTGCTCCAATAAAATTGGATGTCATCTCCTGCAATTCATCTTCCTGGGCCCCCAAAAAAGGGAAGCCACAGGAAGGCATTATTTCCCTACCCTGCACAGTGGATAAACCGGAGCAGTCGGATCCTGAGACCATGGCTAGCCATAGCTTCAATATGCTTCAATGCGGTTGTTTCTCAAGCCACAGGGAACCTCCCAAAATGCTCAGTTTATTGCTATAAAAGGCCAATAAACTGGATGATTGTTGGGTGCACCTATTTTGAGAAACAACCATGTGTAATATTCCTCCCTTTTGGGGCGGCTGTGTCCTTCTCTGAGGATGTCGTCTCCCCTCGCAATTTTGCCAGCCGCTCTTGCAAAGCAATGGCCTGGTTCGAAGGTGATCATGCCGTTCAGGTTCATGAACCCTACAAATGTGCTATGCCGATGTCCACTAATATCCACCTGTCCATTATGGGACTTGGCTCGACAGTGGCATGATGGACTGTCGAAGGCCATTATCATGACATGCTCAATTTGTTCAGCACTCTGGTGCTCTCGTGAAACCGCAAGCCTTGTCGATGATGACCTGGTGTCTTTCCTCACGTTTCGGAAACACAGAACCAGTGTACAAGCGACACACACAGGTTTCATCACTAGGCTCTTGCTTTGCTCAAAACGGTGACTGTTGAAAAAAATAACTACCATTGCATCCGTAGCTATACCATAGCTGGAAGAGACCCAACTGGTTTCAAGCTCTGCTAACAATTGGGGGCCCGTCCTGCCGCTTCTCCTCCCGCTTTCTCTCGGCAACATCCACCTCCCAGCAAGGGGGAGCCCCATGGGAGCTTGCTGTGGGCCATAGTGGAACAACAACGCATCGCCGCATGGCCTTCTGCCAAACAATTTCCATTTGCTCGCGACAGGCTTCTTGCACCTCATGGCATGACTCATGGCTGTCAGCTGCAGCGGATTCAGAAGCAGTGACAGCTGGCTGCCTTCACTTGCAGATCTTGTCTGCGCTGCTCAGCTGCTTCCATTTTCCTAGCGTTGGAAGCGCTGGTTCTGCACCCAAGAAGCCTGATAGACGTGGAATCATATCAGTGGTTTCTGTTGTCCTCCTATTTCTTGGCCCAATTCATCTCAGAAATGAGTGCATCCACAAATGATGGAACCCCTCAAACATCTCCAAATTGCTATTTTCGAAAAACCACCAGTGGCCGGACAATGGCGGCAAACTCTCCTCTGGCGGACTCCAATAGTCTGCTTTGCATCCTGCCATATTTCGCCCGTGAGGAAATGGCAAGACCACTTTCTTTGCTGGCGGTGCCCGAACTTTCTTACTGCCTAAAGCAAAGACTCAGGGGCACCTTACTGCTTCTCAATCCCGAATAAATAAACCCTGGCAGGTCCATGTGGGTCTCCCAGCAGTCAAGACTTGCCACAAAACGGTGAACTTTACACTCCTCACCACTTCAGAATCAACTCATAGGGTGCATTCCAGGCTTTGATCATCCTCCCAGAAGGGTTGACGAGACATCCCTTCTCATTCCCAGCCCAGCGCCAATATTTTATCATTCTTGCTTGGTTTCGGGAAGCCATCTTTGACAGATATCAATGAGCCAAGTGTGAGCTTCTCCAAGCAGAATTCATGCCGCACATGAAGCCCTGCAAAGCGAATTGCAAAGCAGGCTGCAATTCGCAGCGAACTAGAGTTTGGGGTGGCTGCTGGCTAGTGCATGGTGATGCTGCATCCAAGCCGACCGATTTTGGACGACTGTCATCACCAGTGCAGAGTCCCTCTGTTTGACAGTTCCTGCAGCAGATTCTTTGGCCAGGACCCCTGAGGATCGGCACAAGGCTGGAACGGCACCCCGATGGGAAAATCAAATGCTAACGTTCAAAGTGAAGCATCGGCACCCGGTTTAGAAGCAGAGTCTTGGATGTTTCCCATTTTCAACAAATACTACAATGACTGTAGGGACTTACTATAATGACTATAGGCTCAATGACTATAGGCTCCTTAAACAAAATCTAGAGGCTCATCAACGGCTTTCTGTGACCAATGCAAGCGTGCATTTTGACTGTTGAAGCTTCCTTGAGCTTGTGCAGCTTTTTGCAAGAACTGGGCATGCTATGAATTATCGCGTGCCACCGCTGTGCGGCACCGCTAGGCCTCAGTTTAGCACCAAAAAACAACGAGATGTTGTCCCATCTCATGTCTGCGGTTGAAGAATTGTTGGTTAATAACCAACCATGGTGTTGAACAATGGCTCACGAGTGCTTTCTTCGCCACTGCATGGCTTTACCATTCGCGCAGTTGCCACCCCATCGGTATCCAACAAAGTGGTTGTTGCTGTCTCGCAAACACCTGAGAATTATTGGATCCCTGTTGCTGCTCGTCAGCACTCCCAAACAGACTTTCCCTGCTGAATCTCCGATCACCCCAATGTCACCAATGGTGACAATGTGTAGATGGTAACAGCATTTTGACTACCACAGCCTTGCCCATGACGCCAGCTCTAGTGGAAAACGTGCAGCCCCGGAAGATCTGAGTGGATCTCCTCGTGGCAGCTCTGACTGGTTCCACTCTCCATCAGTTTGATCATGACTCACCAGCTGTACCAGCAGCTGTGACCAGGGCCACACTGTCCACGGATCAGCCACGAATACTTCTCCCATGATCCCCATGACCAGCTGTCGCTTCAAGTAAACCAGTCATGAACCACGCCCTGTTCAGTAGCCATATGTAACTTCTGACTAATAACCATGCATTGATTACAGTAGGCATTTCCATTTATAAAATGCTTAAATCTTATTTGACCAGTAAAAGGAGCCTTCATCAGTATCCCTGATATGGATCTCCCGACGCAGCTTTCAAGCTGGGACCCCACGCCCCAACCAAGACCCGGAAAGCTGGAAGGACATTGAAGACCTGTAGCTGAGCGAAGAGATACCTAATGATAAGTATAGAAAGAAACTTAGATAGATAGATAGATAGATAGATAGATAGATAGATAGATAGATAGATGGATAGATAGATAGATAGACCGATAGATAGATAGATAGATAGATAGATAGATAGATAGATAGATAGATAGATAGATAGATAGACCGATAGATAGATAGATAGATAGATAGATAGATAGATAGATAGATAGATAGATAGATAGATAGATAGAGACAGAGAGATGTATACAGAAATATGGCTTAAATGTGAAGAGATAACACATCGCATGTGCGTGAAAGGCTGCTCACTGGCCAAGCATTTTTCTGTTCAAAAATGAAAGACGTGTTGCTGTATTAAGTGCCCTGCGCGTAAGGCCCTATCCCTGCGAAGTCTCCTAACCTCCTGCGATGTGTCCACAGTTGCTTTGGAACTCCGCTCTCTACATGAAAAGTTGCCGAACAATTCACGGTTGACAGGTTCATGCTTGACAGGCGATACTGTAACCAACACGAACAGGTGCCCCTTCGATGGTAAATCGGTGGTCACCACAAAAAAAGAAAGGTGTGAGTGACGTCAACTGAGGTCTTGCAGCCAAATCGACATAGTGGTGCAATCTAAGATTTGACTGTCACTTGATTGCTCAGGGTCTTGGTGGGACATTCCTGACGCCATGGTTTTCTGAAATGTCAACATTTCTCTTTTCACACTTAAGATTCAAGTCAAAAAACTGTTGGGATGCAGCCAGTCAAACGAGTCTGAGCAGCACCGATAAAGCACAGGGCGTTTTGTTGTGGTGGTAAGAACAGCCAGCGCATAAGCAGAAAAGAAACCTGGGGGGGTACAAACGGACAACAAATTAACAACGCCAAGCGAGAACAGGCAGGAACGAAACTAGGTCACCACACTGCAAAAAAGAACGGGGGGCATCCTAGAAGTGACGAAGGCAATTTGTAGTTTCAATATGTTTCAATGTACAGATTGCAGTTTATATATCTGACAGGTCCCAATCATTGAAGAACAGCGATCGCAGTAAAAGGCGGTCTATCCCTCGGTCCTCGTCGATTCTTCGCTCAGATTGCTTGATCACGGCTTCCTGTTGAGTAGCAGTTTCAACTGACCTTCACTACTGCATTGCCTCTGTCGGATAATTGGTTGGTGGTTTCAACCTCTCTGAAAAATGATAGTCAATTAACTAACCATTCCAAAAACAAAAAACGTTTCAAACCACTGACTAGATAAAACTAGATAGTAACAGTCTCAATAGTCGTTCATATGATGTAGTGTTTGGCCCCCTTCATCCTGAGCACTCAACAGCTAGGTTTCGCGCAAGAAAGGTGCATCCCAGAAACAACAGATGACAATATGATGCAAACAAGATCTCGTGCAGTCGAAATCATCAAAAATCAAGCTTGAAAACTATGTCTCGGGGTACGTCCTGCTTGCTGGTGTCACTCCCAAAATAGGTTGATTGCAGGATGGCCCCTGCCTTAAAATCCCCAGAGAAACTTCCCATCTCCCTATAACGTGGCACAATGGTTGCCTATTTCCGGGCCCCTTCCACATAGGTTCCAGAAAATGTGTGGGCGAAGCTGTTCTAATACAACTCCCAGCAAGCTGAAACCTAATTCAACCTAGAGTCGTTGGATGCCATAGGAAGTGCTAGAAGTCAAGGTGTTCAAAAAAAACAAAAATCCAATCATCCTGGCTATACTTCTTTGCAACTGACGGAAAACTTGGGAATTATTCCAAACACGGGCCATACATCAAATACACGACCATTCTGGAACAATAGAGATACTATTCTTGGCCTACTTATACCAAAGATGGCACATGTGACATGCGTACCTATCGTACCTGTAATAAGAATCTAAGGATGCAGGATGATGCCATATTTTCGGTTGATGTGAGGTACCAACATGATGACCCAGCCTCCATCTTCAACCTACTTCTCTCTGCTTCCACCCTTGGTACGACAGTGAGTACTGGAAGGTACATCGCTGGTGTCAGTGCTCAGACTAGACAGCATTCATTAGCATTTCAAGATTGAGCTCTGCGCTCAAGTCTTTCGTCCTTGATCTTCCTGAGCTTCTCAGCCTTCTCTTGGACATCCTGCGCGTCCCAAGCGGCCAATCTGTGTCTTGCCAGTGATTTTCCCCGCACCTCGCGCTCGACAACAGGAAGTTCGTCATCCAATTCCTGGCGGAGTCAGATTTTCAGCAGCTCCAGTTCTATCTTCAAGAACGATGACTTGGTGGCTAATAGATCCCAAAAAGACTAAGAATCTAATGTGGCTATAGCCACCCAGATTATACTGGTAGAAGAGTGTTGATGACACTGAAGCTCTACTATCTGATTACGAAGAATCTGGATTACAACTTGATGAAGACAAACGTACCACTGAGCATCTTGACGATTTCGATTATTAGGGGTCAGTTCGATCATAAGATCCCTAAAGAGGGTTGTGTGACCCCCTGCAATAATCAAGTAAGAGAGTAATTCTACGTAATATCTACATCCTGGATGTCACATCCTGCTTAAAACATCGGTTCATAGGGAGGGATAGTCACCATTATAACTTCCTAACGTTCACCACTTGGAGGAGACTCTGCCCTCAGCCAGTGGAGACGCTTCGTCTATCTCGACTCGATAGTTGTTGATGGTGTGGGGTCGATGCCTTGCGTTGAATGTTGGAAGCTGCCGGCGAACAGTAGATGCATGAAATATATGAAATGGCAACCCTTACACAGTGCCCAGAATCGGAGTGGTGCGTCTTACTCATGACATAGCAGAGAGGGTGCCATGTTGTTGGCTTCAAACAATGTGTTCTTACTCTTGCAGCACCAGTCGTGATCCGAAAAAACATGGTCACAATGTTGCAATGTTCACCTACCACATACTGTCAAGGACCATCCTTGCTTACACCCATTTGAGCCATGACAAATGATCCCAAAATATCGGATAACAATAGACATCAATAGACCAACATAGACAGTGACAAATAAACATGAACATCAAATACACCAATAGACATTAATAAACATCAACAAAGAAATAAACATTAATAGACATCAATAGACTCATAGCCCAATAGATCAATAGACCCAACCGAATGTTTTTTCATTGCTCATCTGACTGGCGACCTGCCACCTGCCCTGCTGTGCCGGTGCCTTTTCTTCCTGCTGCAAAAGCCGTTCTGTCTGTCTCACACGCTCTCCCAGCACCGCCTCCTGTGCAGA
>VSDK01009952.1:582336-632336 GCA_009767595.1 Symbiodinium kawagutii
ATGGTGATGATGATGATGGTGGTGGTGATGATGATGGTGATGATGATGATGATGATGATGATGATGATGATGATGATGATGATGAAGTGATAATGATGATGACGATGATGATGCTGATGATGATGATGGTGGTGGTGGTGGTGGAGGCGGCGGCGGCGGTGGTGGTGGTGGTTGTGGTGGTGGTGGTGTGGTGAAAATGGGCAGTCAATCAGGATGATGGTCGATGTCGCAAAGAGCGATACTTCCGAACTCCAAACAGGCTGGTTAGTGATAGGGAATGGGTTTTTCAAGATTGTTACAGTAATTAATAGGCTAATGATGCTTGACAATATCTTAATTTGTTGGTCAATCTCAGGGCACATTAAAAAGCCTCGATGATAGGGTGTAACAACCAGCAGCAATCAACAATTTCGCCATTTCTGGTGGCTCATGATATTGAACAAGCAATTGGTTCCAACTCTTTTCAAGCCTCCGGTGCCCCCAAGAAATGTATAGATTGCCTACTACACCGGGGTTCTGAGGTAGATGATTAGGCAGCATGTTGACGAAACCACCAACTGGACCGCACCAAGAACACGAAAGCTGTCATTATGACTTATGACGGTGGGCCCACGCCTGTCCTTCGTCTTTACCTGTCAGGGTGTGTGCTTGAGGAGTGTTTCTGTTTGGAGAAGATCAATGCATGGACGCAAACTTAATGACCAGTCAGCAAAGAATCATGACACTACCTTTGACTTGAAATCCTTCAATCTCAAATCATTACATGAAATCTATGCTCCATGTGCCTGCAAGGTAAGCTGTGTACGTTGTTGCTGATCTCCGAGAAATTCAAACCCTAAATCAGGCAAATGTGAGGAGCAACGCAGAATTGTAATGTGCTTGTAGAGCGATGCCCGCAACAACCACCCACCTCGCTGAGCATCGCTGGTTTGCAACCATCAGCAAGTCATTTGCCAGAAGCCACTTGTAGATTCGGTATCATTCTTGGATGTTCACACATCCACCTTGCAATGACCTGACATAGCCTCATTAATAAATTCCAATGAGAGCAACCAAACGTCATGAGACCATCGGCTGGAGATGGCTCTAGCCTTTTTCTAATGGCATCATCAGCCATTGTTAACATTATAAATCAATCATTATCAGTCATCATGAATGATGGTTAAAAAATGGTTTCAAATGGTTGATATCAATCAGTATCAGTCATCATGGTTAACAATGGTTAAAGTATGAGTTGGTGGTTTCTTAAAATAAGGGTACTCCCAAAATGGATGGTATATTACTCCAAAGAATTGGTAAACTGGATGATAACTGGGGGATACCCCCAGACTTGAGAAACCACCAGATGGGTTATCATGAATGAGGGTTATCATGATACTTGAGATCCAAGGGGGGGTGAACGAAAGCTGCCGGGTTGTCAAAAGAAGTTTAGTTACGAAGTGATTTCTTTTTTGGAAAAGATGGGTTGGGAAGAATCTGATTGGTCAGAAAATGTGTTGGTGGGATTCTGTTTGGTAAGAAAATGTGTTGGTCGCATCTTGTTTGGCAAGAATGGGTTTGGTAAGAAAATGTGTTGGGAAAGATCTGCTTGGTAAGAAAAATGTGTGTTGGTAGGACTCTGTTTGGCAAGAATCGGTTTGGTAAGAAAACATGTTTTGGTAATAATCGCTAAGAATCGGTTTGGTAAGAAAGTGTGTTGGTAAGAATTTGTTTGGTAGGGGTATCATGATATTAAACCGTGATGAATCATGGCTATTTAACATGTTTCTCATCTTTTGAAGTGAAAGAGATCTCATCGTCTGCCCCGGCCTTGAATCCACTGTGGGGAATTCACTGGAACCCAAAGCACCTGGCGGTTTTGGCGGCATTGATTTCAGGGATAGTTCAAAAAGAACTGATAACAAAGTGTGTTTACAAGTCTTTGTCTAAAAAGCTAAACATCTATGTATAACACATCTATATATATATATATATACATATATTTATATATATTTAATATGTATATAATTAACGTGTGTGTGTATATATATATATACATATACGCTTGCAAAACCCCGTGGATTTCTTTCACAGGAAAAAGAAGCACCAAAACCGTCGGCCAGCAACCTTTCACCCCCATACTAGGACTAAGCCTGGTCTCTGTACATCTGGTAGAACCCGTCCTTGACAGTTTGCAAACCAAAATGGTCTTCTTGGAATGTGGAGCACTACATCATTGGGATCATCTGGCTATGGGTTGGTTCACCCTGTACCCCTGGTTCCCCATCATTATGCATTATTTTCCCTACTGTTGTTGGTGATTATCCCCCATTAATTGGTTGATTAATATTGACCCATAGCCATCTGGTTGGGCACTTCTCTACTCAGTAGCACCACTGGGACCGGTAGGCCTAGAAGGATCAGAATGGGAGGAGAAAAAACCCGCTGGGTGTCAAAAAACCTGAGCTGCCGCGGATGTATTGGAATAAGACACCTAAGAAATCCTAGAATGAATGATCATCTTTGGATTGTTGGTGGATGGTGGGTACCCACACCTATAAAACTTCGGCCGCCCCCTCCCTTCCTCGTCCGCGGTCTCAGTATTCAAACAACCGGCAGCAAAGCTACCAGCCAATGCCATCAGCGACAGCTGGTCGGCGATGCCGGCTCGAATGCCTGGGGACCATGGAATCGTCGATGGCCCATTTGGAATGGATCTGTTGATGGTTGTTGTCCCTTGTTGTTGATTGAATTAAGGGAAACCCAGCAATCCTAGCTGTTGTCCTCAATCCAAGTCTTGCTGATTGATCCAGTTGTCAGTGGAAAAAGAATAGTTCTGCACAGTAAAAACGGAGGCTTCGAATGACAGGAAAGCTACTCCACTGACTGGCGAGGTTACGGGCTCTGTGTGAACACAAAAGCCCGCTAAACATCACCGCTGTTTCCGTGCGTTTCCATCCGTTTCCATCCTATCAAACTGGAGATGGTGTTGAGCTCCTGCCATCAATGTTGGCTCAGCGGTTGGATGGCTGCTGGACGGTTGAATCTCGCTGGTTTAGCCCCGGCTGTTCACAGGAATCGAAGGAACCATGCTGGGACCCAACTGAAAGCAGCTTGGTTTGGCAGTGATGTTCACCCAACGTTGGGAGATGGAAACAGCACTGAGAGTCCCCACCCACACAGTTGGTTTCTTGGAAACTATGGGCTGTGCAGGACATGCTTGACGAATGGTTTCTCTATTGACCACAGCCCTATGGACGCTTGGGAGTTACCATCACGGATCCACATCCCCGTTGCCGGTCATAGGACCCATGAGTCTTGCTGGAAATGTCAACCCATCCCTGACCCTTCATAGCGATTGTTTGTTGTTGGTATCCCCTTACCGTAGTACAATCCACCACTACGCAGTTGGTCAACCACGATTAGCGCTTCCAAGTAGCAACTGCTATGAACCACTACTGGGGTATGGTAATAAAGTACTGCTTGGATGTGTTCAGAAGAATCAAAGAACAATACAATGCAATACAATCACTTCCTACTTGGTGCATAGCATGTACCATAACTCCATAACCATCTTGACGCCATGTTTTACGGAAAGTAAGGCATTCCTAAATAATACTTGCGCCCCCGCTATGCAATATGTTCATGGAAAAAAATATGTAGAGGTTGGAAGATCTACGTTGAACATGTTTGAATCAAGCGTTGTGAACCTTATATCCTTAGGTACGGTGGGTACATGTTGGCACCCCCATGATTGTTGACTCTCCACGACCCCTCCCAAGCACTGCGCCACGGTGTGTCGTAGGGTGCTTGCTTCAAGTGACTGGCCGCCACCTCTCGAGTCTTCACGAGGTGGTCCTGCAGTACCATGGTGGAGGATGGCTATGATGCTGGTGGATACGGGTTATTCGTTGATAATGTCGTGCTTCATGATTGTTGATAGTGGTTTACAATAGTTGATAATGGTGAGGTGAATGATTTTTGATAATTCGTGGTTGATAATGGTTGATAATCGTTGATAATGCCGTGGTTAGTGGTTAATGATGATTGATAATGGCTGATAGCGGTTCACCATGGTTAACAATGGCTGATAATGCCAAGTAGTGATGAATGATTGTTGATAATGGCTGACAATGGTTGGGAGCGGTTGACCGTCGTTGATAATGGTTGACAATGGCTGGCAATGGCCATTTGATGATGGCTGATGATGTTCACTAGTTGTCAATGATGGTGGACGATGCTTAATAGTGGTCTACAGTGGCTCATGTAGCTATATCTACATATGCTAAATCTATGCTAAATATATGCTATGTATATATGCGATATATATATATTATGCGATGTATACACTTGTTTCAGACTGGGTGATAACAATGCGGAATGGCTGGTAATGATGGTATAGAACGTGCAGAAATGTTCTGGAATGGTTTGCTAGTTTGGGAGTGGTTACGGATGGTTGAGAATGGATAGGCTTACAATGGTTGGGAATGCTTAATAGTGTTGAATAATGGCTGATAATGGTTTATGATGGCATGGTTGATGATACTTAACAGTGGTGAATGATGGTACAGGTCAATGGCAGTTATGATGCTTGATCATGGGCATTACGCTGACAATGTAGAAAGATCAAGCAACCAACAAACTGATCAAATCAATGGCTTCAGCGCACCCAAACAAGTGTCCCTAGTGATGAGTTCTTGGGGGTCACTGGCTCCCCAGTGAAAAGCGAGCACTCAGTCTGTGAGAACATGTCATGGGTGTATGCATGCATGCACATTTACATCATTTTAAATGGACTTTACACTCATATGGCGGGTTCTCAAAATGGGGGACCCCCCAATCATCCTGTTTAATAGCTTGTGTATTTATAACCTTTAATAACATACCGTTCATTTGATCGTCCCTGAGTTTGAGAACCACCCACAACTGACGGTGTCTGCAGTCCTCAGGAAGCTCCCCAAGGTTTGTGACATCTGCTTGGATGCCCACAAGAAACCAAAGCTCTTCCCTGGCGAATCGCAGCGTGGAACAGGAACCACTTGGGGTGTTGACAAATGCCCAAGTCACGAATATGGAATAAACGGAAAATGCAGGATTTGTTCAAGCAAATCTGGGATTGTTTCAAGAAAAAAATCCGTAATCAAGCAAAAACTACCCATGCGTCTCCCGCCCCGCCAACTATTTCATCATTCAATCATAGGTCTTCATGGTCTTGCCTGGTATACGGTATACCCATTTGAAATGCTCATTGCCATCATCTGCACAACCCACACCATCATCCGCCTCGTTTTGAGGTTTCTGGCAACAGTGACTCCGCGGAGATCCAGAAAGTTCAAGAAAAGGTCTCCAGACTTCCTTGCAGAGACTCTAACTCTGACAACAGGAGATTCAACAGCAATAAACTCGGAGGAGATTCAGAGGAGTCACTTTTGAGTTAGTCCCGATCTGTCCTTCTGTTCACAATGATCTTGCAGAAAGGTGAGCCATTCAAGCATGCCTCTCGCAATGCCCTCTGGTCACTCTCTCCTGCGACAGAGATTGTCGCACGATCCGTTGAGAGAGACTCTCTGAGAGACAACGTAACAATTGAAGAAAGTCACTTTGAGAATAGTCACAATGATTCTGAGCTTCACTTACCCTAGGCTTCCCAATCCTAGGCTTGCCTTACCGTCCTGTTTTGGTACCATCTTTTGCCCCTGATTGGCCATCTCTGCTCCACCTGAACCCTGGTCGCGGCCAGCCTAATGGACAGTTTTCGTTGAGGAAGCGACAATTCTTCCCGATAATCTCCTGGAAAAACCCGGCCAAATCAAGATTTATAGTGAGGATAAGCTCACACAACCTGTAGCTGAAATTCCACCTGGGATCTGGAAAGGACTTCTGTCAGGGTCAGAACCGCAACCTCCTCTCGATGCTCTGCAATGCTCTGCAATTCAGAAATTATCTTTGCGAACACTATGCGCCAAGAAGCAACTCTCGGGTTTTCTGTACCTTTCATTCGAATAATCGAAGTGAATATCCCAACACCGAACGTAGTCTTTGCTGGGATGTTCGGCCAGCCATTTGGAGTCTTGGATACTGACTCATCTCTTCAATATCGAATAAATTTGGCTTCAAGACTGCTTGATGGGTCATCACAATTGATAAGTAGGCTCTCATTCTAGTCATAAGGATCGAGAAGGTTCATCCAATCATGACCCAAGTATCCTGAGTTAACCTCCTGACCAATTTCAGAACATGTTTTGTAGTTCACTGGAGGTTCCCTCACAGAAAGAGGTACCCACAAACGTTTGGGTCGGGTCCTCGCGAGAATATCCCGTGAGCACTTCGAACTGGTCCGACACCGCCACCAGTGGGCAGTCGTCGGCCCGCGGGTCTGCTATGCTCACCTGAGAGCCCACATGAGCCCAGGTGCCCACATGGTTTCCAGGTCCAGGTCCAGGCTTTCGAGCGAAAATCGCTGATTCTACAACCGATTTGAACAACGAAGGATGAAGCCCAAGAGTCCAGGATGAGATCAATGACAGCTTTCAGCGCTTCAAGGTGCACTGGAACATCCAGAAAATGGACAGCTGTGAACTGCTAAGGTTTGGGTGCACTAGTCCACAGATACCCTTAGATGGCCACAGATGGCCCATGCTGGCCTCCCAAGTTGGGAAGAAAAATCATGAGAACCGTCTGAAGATTGAAGACAAGTCACACAAAAGTTGCAGTCTCGAATAGCCGCCTGCATAGCCTGCAAGACTCTATGTTTGCAACTGAAGCTGTCATCAAAAAGTCATGCACTTCAATAAGTCACCGGGCCTCGTCGATTTCTCCAGTGTGGATGGCTTTTGGAACCAAAGAATCCTGATTGCACCAGCATAAAAGGAAATGACTCATCATCACAGAGGAGCAAGGCTGAAGGTGCTTCCAAGCAGCTACTTGCTGGCTCTGTTGGCGAGCAAAACTCGACAACCGTGCACTTGTGCCCAGCTGACTCTGTGCTTCTAACCTTGGGCTGCAGATGCACAAAGCATCACTAAGTCCAAAAAATCAGGACCCAACTACTTTAGTGTATAGAATCAGGATCAACGAGGACAAGGGCCAAAAGAATTCCCACAAGAGCCGCAAGCTGCCAGCATTGGAGGCCCTTCCTGGAAGGCCTGGCAGTTCCCCTTGAAGGAAGTGACAGCACTGCTCTCCTCCGAGGCCATAGCGGAGGCACATCGACCAACTCCGAGACGGTGTCGATCAGCGTCTTCTGTCGAGAGAAGGCACCAGCTTTGTCCTCGCGCTCCAACGTTGAGATAACACGAGCGGCACAAAACAGCAGCAGCAGCAGCAGCAGCAACAACAACAACAACAACAACAACAACAACAACAACCGCAGCAAACGCACCATGAACCAGGGCATGGGTTTTTGCGTGAGATGGGTTTGCCACAATGGATAATCCTGACACTTCGATTAGCCTAAGGCCATATGATAAGCACAAACTCCTTTTGTGCCTCATATGCACTACTTACCACCCACCCATAGCACCCCAAAAGTGCCTATTGCTACTGCAAATGCGGCTTTGGGTGAGCCGGCTGACATCGCCGGAACCCTACACTCGAGCTCACAGAATCATGGTTGAAACCTTACAAACCAAGGGATGAATCATTACTAGCAGTTGGTTAGCCATTGTTGATCGTGATCAATTGGTGGCTGAGTAGCCGTTCAACATGATTGACTAGTGCTTGACAATGGTCAAAAATGATTCATAGTGGTTTGAATATATATAAGCGCCAGTAAACCATCATTACACAATTACTAATTAGTGTAACCACTCTGAACCACTACTGACCATCATCAACAATAAGTGACCATCAGCAAACACAACCCAACAACGATTAGATTTTCTGAACAGTTGGGGAGTTCAGAATAGCGGACTCCCACATCATCCAATATTAGCCATTTATAGTAATAGACCAACCATAACTTTAGGGTGCCCCTATGGCTTGAGAAACACCCATTTCCCAACCACTGGAAATCAACTCCTCATGGAACTCTCCCTTCGCACTGCGCCAAGTGTCTGAAGCAACTGGCTCTGGCAGAAGCCACCAGGAAGCTCCTGCAGTCCAAAGTCTCTACCGTCGATGTGAAGGTTCCGTAAGGGCAAAAGGACATCCCGCTGACAAATCTCATCCACAATGACATGCAAACCTCTATACACCTTTGTAAATTCGTGTAAAGCCAACCATTAAGCCAACCATTAGCGATTTATCGTAATAAACCAATCCCTAAAACGAACTGCCGTGTCTGGGAGCCACCCGCCAGCGATGAAAAATTGCCCACCTGCAGACTGGCCAATGGTCGTCTCGGCGATCATAGCACTTGACATTGCCATCGTGGTCAGTTCCTTGCTACAGGATGGCAACAAGGAGCAGTAATGTTGGTTTCTGATCAGATACTAATCTGCTCCTAAGGTTTCTGCTTAATGTTGGTTTCTGCTCCTAAAGTATCTACCTGTTGGTTTCATCTATTTTCATTACTTGGTTGGGGGGGTTACACTAATTAGAAACCAACATTCATGAACAGCGAATGTCATGGAAGTTAATGACCAGTTGAGACCCCTTGGCGGCAAAAAAATCCAACAAGCTTGGATCCCCAGAATATGTGACCCAAATACGGCCGGTAAATCGCAAGATATGGCAAAACAAGTGCAGAAGAGCAGTTTTTTGAATCTGCTAGGGTTATTGAAATTCATCATTATATCATTAAAGTACTTTACACTGTTTCTAGACACACGCAAATATAGAGGGGCATTCATCCCATGCAGTTCTGTTCAAAGCGAGAGGGCACTGGCCACAACAATGAATGCAATCCTGGTTAGCAATGAAGGCTTTGCTCATCCCTTCCTATGGTTTCTTTGGTTAGTTCTGTTCTGATATGATCATATTTTCATGTGTTCTCAATACACATATGCACTAAAAAGAAGGTATGCATGCCTTTACATATACTCTACATGCATGCAGCATGTATGCGTACATCCGCATTGGTGAGCCGGTATAACGATCCCTTCTGACTACTGCCCCCAAGATAGCGAATTTGAGCACAACTAGGTTCACCGCCAGCTGAATGACAAAGACAACTAGCTTGTTCGGTGGGTTATGAACTTATAAACGTCGAACAATTCGGTTGGCAGGTTGCTGGTTGTCGTTCCCTTTCAGTAATCATTATTAGCCATGACTTGATCCACCACGGTTGACCCACAGTAATTCACTTGAGGAGTTACCACTTTGTATTCAACCAAGTTATGCAAACAGTTAAGCTGGATAGAACCTTTCAAACCCAGCAGTTCAAGTGGGCACAACAACCCTCCAGTCTCTAGTGGTTAGAGGTTGGTTCACAACAGCTCCAAATTATGTTTACCAAGAAGCCATTATAAACCGGCCAGTTGTGCGATTTGGGACACATCTGTACAGGGGAGTAGCATGGCAATCAACCATGATAAGCCATAATAGTCAATGGCAACTGTGTGATGCATGGCCCTCTTCCTGCCATCCCCATGCTCCCCATGACCCATGAGAACCCATCACAGCACGACCTGCTGTCCAGGTGCTGAAGTCAGCTTCTGGCCTAGGGAATCCCATTGGAGAAGCACGTGAATCAGCAGCGTTTGTGGCCATGATGGTGAATTGATGGTGCATCATTTTCAATAGTCAACGATAGCTGAAGCTAATTCATGGTCGATCTCTGATTGATAATCGTTAGAGGAGGCGTTTTGCCAACAAAAGAAATGATATTGAGGACTGGCCCAGCTGGTTCCAGCAGATTCACCATGCATGGCCCATGACAATTCCCCACCACAGTGTGAGCATGCGACACACCGTGACCTGGACTGGATACCACCAATTGTTGTATCATGTTTTGGCGGTGATATGTTAGTGGCTTGTGAAAGTAACATGTAAGAGTTATACTGTTGTACCAAAACCCAGGTACCTTCAGAGTCTGCGACACAGTCGGTTGTTTACATGAATACTTATTAATTGTCACTCGTGGGGCAATACCACTTGCGGGTACACCAACTGTTGTAGCCAGTGGTTGTGGTGGAAGCCAAAGGTGGGGGAATGATGACTTTTCGCCAACCTTCTGTCATGGTTTCAAAAGTGACCAACATGGCAGTTGTTGGAATTACATGAGTTGAGAACGCACCAGCTCGGAAATGGTTTGGATGATACCAGTTGGCTATACCGACCAAAGAGCGATGGTAATCCTGTTGGCCAGTTGGTTAATTGTACCAACTGGTTCTTATCTCGCACCCTTGCACAGCTGGCAGTTTACATCCCAAGAATAACAATAGACTATTTGGTGGTTTCTCAAAGCAGGGTCCCCAAAAGGTGTTGGTTGATTACTAATATTGATTATCAATAGATCGTTTGGGGGGTCCCCTATTTTGAGAAACATCCATATAATTGTTGGGCTTTTCATCCAAACTTTCGTAGAGCTGGTTCACCAATATGTTGAAAAAAGAAGGTTCCACATTGATGCCGTTTGTGTGATCATCGACCCTGAAAATCCGAAGCGTTGCAACCAACATTGCTTGCTTACAAATGGTGGCTTGACAATAAGTGGATTGGAACCATCATGGAAATGATTGGTTGCTTATTGAAATGCTTCTTGAAATAATTCTTGAAATGCTTGCAAGCTAGCATACCAAATTACCAAAAACATCCAAAGTCCTTTGATTGGTTGCGAAAACCATGACCAGGCAATCTGTACCTGGATTCTCCCCGGATCAGCCCAGGTTTCGGCGCAGATCCAAGTGACGGATGCTACTTGCAACTTCATGCAATCTTGGCAAATACTCGGGCCTTTCTTCCAAACAAACGTGAGTCACCTTGGTCGCGGCACTGAGACTGGGACCATGAAAAACACCCATGGGAAGCCCATGGAACGGTCCTGTGTTGCCAAAGTCACATCTGCTTGGATACCAATCAGAAACCAAAGAGGATCACCCCGCGGGTTCTTGGCCTCAGAGAACTTTGCGAAATGGGAGATCCATAGTAGCTACATGTAGCCACACGTAGCAACATTTGGCCACCATAGACCACCCATGCCTGTTGAAGATAGAAAAGGAGGGCTATGGAGGGCTGGTTCGTTGGTGTGGATCTCCCATTAGCAACTTGAAGCAACTTGAAGCAACTTTGAACTAGAAATCGATCGAGCCAACAACAGAAATGGAGACTGCAGTCTGAAGAATCGAAAGCAGCCAAGCAGCAACAACGAGGCCCTGCAGGTTGATGAGATTCATGAACAAGTCCCCTGGCCGAAATCATGTGCTGATTAGGGAAGTTCCCATGGGGTGCATCAAGATCCTCCGCGTTTCAAGAATCCACAATGTGTACAGGAAGAAACATGGTTTCAAGGTTTGCCACTTGCCGAGTGATTTCCACTCCAGGCTCGCCCGAGTCCTTGCTCCGCTGTGCATTTTTTGAGAGCGGCATTGTGGGACTATGGATAACATGAAAAGAACATGTGAAAAATTAGAAAAGCATAATGAAAATGTGCGAAAATAATCAAAAACGAAGTCAACATTTACCAACCATCTTTACAGCGTGAAATCCAACCACAGCAACCTTCAAATCGCTTGTTTTCCGCCACGGATGCGCCTGACTTTCTTCGATTCAGTATGACACCAGTGAATGCATCACCTGTTTTGCAAGCTGTCCGCAAGCCATTGAAGGTGCTGGGTTCCAAGTAGCAATTGCCTCGTGAAAGACATCAAATGTCAGTCACAAATGGAGAAGCCAGAGAAAAGAGTTGTCGCTGTCCAAATTACTATCAAGAAAAACAGCAGAGCTTGGACAACTTGAATCAACTCGAACAGGAAAAAAGATTCCAACAGCTGGTTTTCTTCAGTCGCTGATCTTCTTGGGTTCCCGTGGATGAGCAAAGCTTTCGCCGGTGAAAGCCAGCAACTTTAATCTCCCGACAATGCTGGTTGGTCAGTAGAGATTCCACAGTGGAGAGTCATCTCCAATAAAAATGACAGAAGAATCTCACACCACAGGGAATCAAACTGATGATTGAATGATATGCCACACATCTAGTATGGCAACGCATGGCATACTTACGCAACACGTTGTTTTGGTCGCTGCTGGATGCAGGCCGCATTATTCATTGCAACCATGTCACGGTTCAGAAATCTGCAGTTCTTACCTTGGCTAAAATCAATGTAGCTGTTCTGCCAAAAAAAACCTTGCGTCAACCGCACAGCCATGTCATGACCCTTGATGAAGCTGAACTCCAGTTGACTACACAAGCATGCAAAAAAAATCCCAAGTACCACACGAATCGTCTCTGCCGAGTCAAATCAACTCAGGAATATCTGCAGTGATCAACTCATGCAAAAATATCTCAAGTACCACATGAATCGTCTCTGCCGGGTCAAATCAACTCAGCAACGAGTTAACCATGCGGCTCATCTGCAGTGATCACAGCTGTCACCGCAGTCAGCACAGCAGCACTGCAGCCACGTCGCCTATGACCTCATCCCTAAGGTATCCGGTCATCGTCAGAAACTCATCGGACACGGCGATCAACGGGCAATCTTCACGGCGAGGATCCGCGATGGAGACCTGCTGTTGATTTCCCCAAGTGTTCATTCAGGGTGCCGTTCTGCAAGGACCCGAATGGATTACCCTATGCCGTTTATTGCGTTATAGTTCAATAAGCATTACTTTAACTATAACTATAACTATAAGTAATAAGTTACTAGTGATAGGCGGCAATGTGATAAGTTAGTCACAACTGGTCATGAAAAGTACGGTAAGTTCAGTTTCAACACCTTGTTTATTGCCTCGTGGCTGTCTCCAGAACTGATCATGACGAACTCCAATGTATGGTGTGCCTATATAACCTTTTAGTATACGACAATATCTTAGCTTGTAACCTCTCACATGTACATTAGTATCATTCGATCAGATGTAGGGAGAGCGTTTCTTCGATTTTTCACCAAGCTGCGCAGAACTTGCATTCACGAACCGCATCTTGAAGGGCGGCTTCAATCAACGACTCGTGTAGCAACAGGGTGCGGTTGGCAATGTCCTTAGAAGATCTGCTGTGCCACCTTTGACGGTGACCACTCAAGAGCTCAAGGTGGACCAATGGTAGGTCTTCGGTCTTCGGATGTCCAAGGATTTGCTCACACTCCACAAATGAGTGAATACCCTCTGGGAAAGTAATCTGCAAGCTAGTTCACTTTTTGGGGAGGTAAACCAGCTAGAACTAGTGGATGTTCCACGCAGCTCAGCTCATTGGAGGGTAAGTCAATGACTTCATTGCATGCTGAGGGACATCAATCTCAGTGCACTGGCGACTAAAGTAATCTGGATCAACCAAGCTTTCCTGATCAGATCTCCTGTCAAGCTGCACGCGCCCCAGCACGGCAGCGAAAAAAAGAGCAGGCAGTGTAGTGGATGACTGGTTGGTGGTTTCAACCTTTTTTTTTTTTTGCCTTTGCATTGCGCTGCAGTTAACTGTTCACGCCTAGCATTAAATTCTCATGGAGCTAGCTCGTTTCAGAGTAAGCTCGAAAAAGAGATGCATAGGTGGTGTCTGACAGGTACAAATTGTCAGCTGTGCATCCACAGACAGCATCTCGAAAAAGGGTCTCGACAATGGCCGCCTCAAGTGGCCATGGCGATATAGCAGAGCCAAGTCGACGATCTTCAACAGTCAGACGATGGAGTACCTCAGGGAATAGAGAGCCGTTGCATCGCAGCAGTCGGCAATCTGGTAGCGGAGCATGAGGTATGTCAACCTGTCGAATGGCCTGCTCTTCCCAACGCTTACCTGCGAAGGCGTTGGGGTACAGTCTGTGCGAGGGTGCACGTTGGAGCACGAAAACAGGCATACTGTCCTGTGCCTGGATCGCAAGCTCTGTGCACGCAAGCTCAGCCTGTCTGTCCGAATTCGATTTCACCAGTTGATTCAGGGTCACCGCAAGTTCGCCATCAGCAACCGGGTAAGGAGGAGCAGGTTCGGGAATTGTCTGGCGGGTCCACGTGGCACCACATGGGGTAGCACAGAATCCCAGCACTGCTCCATCAATGATCATCCGCTTCCAGAATGCCAGGGTGACAGGAGATGTTGCATCACTTCTCCCACCTGATCCATCTGTGTAGAGCTCCACCAACTGGATGTGCATGTCATACACCTGGTTGTAGTAATGACACGCTGCAGGAAGTCCAGGAAGGAGGGCATCATCATGGGAAAGCCACAAAATATAGCGGTAGCGAATGAGCGGCCCCTGAGGAATTGAAGCTGGCGCCTCAGGCTGGTTGCTGCCATTGCGCAGGGATTGCCATATCATTGTGGCGCGCATGGTGCCATATCTCTGGCACACTGCTTCATATGCCATGTCCCAAATCTGTTCCGCAGTGCCATGGTCAAGGCCAGAGAGGGGAGGTGGCGTCCAAGTAGACTGATGGTTATATTGCAAGGACTGCTGTGCCCAAAGTGCCCATTCATGCCATTTGTCAGCATGAGTCTGTCTGCCGACCTGTCTCCTTCTGACGGCATCCCACTGTACTCTGTTTGGTAGTAGAGGTCCTTGCACGCGAAAGCAGGCGTTTCGAAAGTGGGTTTGCTGTTGCCGGACAGTGGGTAGGTCATCGACTTCCTCGGGGTCCAAGGGGTCAAGTACCTGTCGTAGGTGGGCAAGGCAATCATCTTGATGGTACTGGAGATGTTGCCGCAGGCGTTGTGTAGTGTGGCACTCGGTAAGGCAGCTAAGGCACTGTGTTGGGTGCTGCATATAGGCCCTAACATCTGCTGCAATGCCATGTTGCACATTCATGTGAACTGTAAGCGCCTTGTGGCTTTCGAAGGTGCCAGTACAGAAAGTACATTGAAACTCGTGTGCCAGTGCATCTCTGGTGGAGCCCCCATCAGTTGCCTGCTTACGGAGCTGGTGCACATGGTCCTGAACGCGCATCATGAGAGCCCATTGAGCATCCATACGCAAGGCCCGTTGACATCTACCGGACCACGCCTTGTCGGATGCCACAATGAAGGTCAACCATGCTTGTAGATCTTCCTCAGGATCCGGGAGGTGTGCAAGTCCCGGAGAGAAATTCATCAACCATCTGATGTCCTCAATGACCATAGACCACCATGCATCAGGGCGATATCCACGAACTCCAAGCAACAGGCTGCGCAGGATGGAGGGACCATGAGCAAGGATTCTTTGAAGGTGTCTCAGGCGCGTAACCCGAAGATAGGATGTGATCCCCGGTGCCGACCATCGTAGAAGAACCTGCTCATCAGTGATGTGGACTGTTCCCTTGCGATTGAGCAGTCCCAAGGTGGTGCGTGCTGTCTTGAGTTGGAACGAATCTAGCTTGCTCAAGCATTGAGGTGTGATTTCCATCCAGGATTCAGCTGCAAAGAGGAGTTTGGAGAAGACAATCGCCTCCAACATCTGTAACTTGCATCGGAGATCCAATGCAGGATTCTTCAACAGAAAGGCGATGTCTTTAAGCGCCTCAGAGGCAAGCGAAATGCGTCGATTGATCTCCCAGTCCGGCTTGAACACACAGGCTTGTCGTTGTCCAAGGTGGACATAAGACGAGGTCTGTGGAATAGCCACATGCTGGTATGGCTCAAGTAGAGGCAATCGCTGGCCAGGTAGTGCTTGAAGATCTCTGGAGGTGGTTTGTGCGCCAGGTCCGATCAGATGTGCAATGAACTCGGTCTTCCCCGGGTCATAGTTGAGGTGGAAACCAAGGCCACGGGTGATGGTGTGGAACGCAGTGATCAGGTGTTGGAGCTTGGCTATGAGCTGTGCAGGATTGTCAGCTGTAGCGAATATTGTGACATCATCAACCCATGCCAACGGGGTGATGCTCTGCTCTCCATCTTCACCGCGAATGATGTCGAAGAGGTGGCCACAAGTGCGATTTAATTGCTCCAAAGCTGCGGCCATCACTCCCGTAAATGCAGCATCTGCAATCGGGTCGCCAGGACGCGTTCCGCGTCTCGACAACATGGCCATTCGAGAGACTCCCGCCTGGGTGGAATCAACCGTGGCCCAAGATGAGGCCATAATCTGTTGGGTCCATCCTTGGAGATACCTCGGGGCTTGGAGATATTCGAGCGCCGTCGGTTGACCAAGTTGCTGCAGGCTAAGGTCTTCGTCGTGATGGTCCAAGCCAAGGCGAAGTTCATCTGGTGGTTTCAACCCCTATGAAAAATATCAGTCAACAAACCATACCAACCAACCATTTGTCAATACATTTGGGGAAATGAAAATTTCAATCAAACCACCGACCAAATGACTGTTCCATGATTTCTTTCCGAGCACAGCAGATTCAAAATTGTCAGGTTGGTACTTCGGCGCGTCCTCGATATTTCTGAGTATACCTCAGATTTCCCCCCAGCGATTCACAAGGCACTCCGGAGGACCTGCAGATCTCGTTTCATCACCAGGAGAACCAGGAATGATTTGTGCGTCCCACTTCTAAAAACCCCGCGACATCTTCTTTAAGTGGCCAGACTGTCCAGCAAAGCCTGAACTCAGGCCCTGGGCTGACAAAAAACACACACTGTTGCCAAGTTGTGATGTTAGAATCCTTTGCGTGCCCATGTTTGTGTGTTGCAAAATCCTTTCCGCCTACTTGTGCTGTTGCCACCCTGCCGAGCGGCGGATTCCTGCTTCTGGAAAGAGTGCTTGTCTTCAAAGTCCATGCTACGGCGCACAGGGCGTGTCTGGACCCTGTCAGGAGGCCACTCTGATCATCCTAAGACTTGGCTTGTGAATGCTTGTGATAGTTGTGTGATCTGGGAATGAAACTGGGCCAGCATTCAAAATGCTTCCGATGGTAAGGTTTCTTTCCCTTCTGTTCACTTTCTGAGCTCTTAGAGCTTGCAAACGGCGGCGAAGCGGTCACACAATGCAGCTCCGGCAGGTTCATCAAGTCTAACCAAGGTGAAGTGAATCTTCCCAGATCCATTAAACCTGATCTGCATCTACCCTAGAAAACCCCTGCAACAGCTGCTGGGTCTATTCTGGATGCATAGAACTAACCATCAACATCCATCAACCAGCATTCACCACCATGAAACACCATCAACCATCAGGCAACCACCATCTTGTGGATCAGTTGAAACTAGTTTCTGGCGGGCGTGCCTCGACATTTTTTGATTCAACGCTTCGGGCTTTCAGCCTCGGGCCGCATCAAAAGCTGGTATCCAAGTGATGGTATCCTCGCGATGATCGTTTGGCCTTGTCCATACTATACCTGCAAGCATTCCCAGCTGGAACCGGGTTCGATTTTCTTGATCCGGGTTCGACATTGATGGACCTCTGCACTCGAATCTTTGGCTAAGGACCATCTTGGGGCTCCACAGGTTTGGGCTATGCCATTGAAAATGTCTTCCGTTGCCGCTGAATCATACCCCTCAAAGAACAAGTACTGGTGGTGCTCCCCAGATCCCAGGTGTCCAACCGGTTGGGTGTTGACGCGACCCTCCGCGCTCAGCACCGGGCCCTGTGAATGTGATCAATGCAGTCACAATCACAACACCGGCCTAAGAGGTGGGCTCCAGCAGTGACAGTTTTCAGCAGTCATCGGCTCTCCTTCTGCAGTCATCGGGGTTAATCCCTTCCCCCTAGCATCAACTCCCGTAACGAACACCTCGCTTTCTAGTCTAGTAGTATCTAGTCGTATCTAGTAGTATCTAGTAGTACTATGTATATGCACGACGCCCAACATTTGCCCCACCAACAGAACCCTGCGAACATGATAACATTCATCAAATCGGAGAAGTTAAAAGCGCTCGCTATATGCAGCCATTTGTGCTGAGGACTTTGTGGTTTAGGTTTTTTCGGGTTATAGGGTTTCGGGTTTCAGGTTCAAGGTTTAGGGCTGTTATTTTGCAGAAGCAAAAAAAAGGGGCTGGCGCAGGAATTCGAGGGTCGAGACTGACCAGCGAGTATGTACTTGTAAGTTCCGGGCAAATGAAACAACCACAACAACAACAACAACAACAACAACAACAACAACAACAACAACAACAACAACAACTCACTACTACTCCTCCTGCTACTGCTACTGCCACCTCCACAAACGTAAGCACAACAATGGCGACACACCAGCACGACGACTGGTGCTTGGACAGCCGTGGGACCAGCTTCCTTCGCTTTGCCAAACGTGGCTGGACCTGCGTGGCAAAGCGAAGTCCCAGCCGCCAGTGGGACAACAATCAAAGGACTTGGTTGTAGCTATAGCACGTGGGAGTACCAATATAGATATAGGCAATATATAGCCAATAAGCGCTATAGTAATAGCCAATATACTACTAACAATGTAGCTCCACTGCAATATCACTATATCCCAAAAAGTATTGTAACATGGAGAATAAAACAATCAGCAACAGCAATAAAGCTAGCAATAAAACTATAAGGACTTGTAATGAAACTCAAACTATAGTCGTACAAAAAGCGGCAAGAAGAGTTTTCAGTACTCAAATGACAACAAACTGACAAAGACTGGGTTTCTCAATATTGCGTAAAAATGTCCAAGCGTGAACATGCCAAAGTTTCACCAGGGGTGATTTTGAGGGACTCAATGCCGCAGCAGTACACAAGGACAAGAAAAAGAAATGGGTTTGTCCATAAATGGTGAACCCCTAAAAGCCCTATGATTGGTGGTTTCCCCATTGTAAATGGCCATGACTTGGGAGGTATGCCATTTTTCGGACAAACTCAAATCAGTTGCACCACTTGTTCATCTAAACCCTAAGCAACATGAATACCCACAAGTGCTTGATGATGAATGCACCACTTGAGCAATCTCAGCTCTGTCTTTTCTGAAGCAGAACCCACGACTTGGATCAACTTGGCCAATCTCAGCTCACTTGGAGAAGGTCAAAAGACCCTTTTCCTAAGCACAGCGCGGTCTCTGAGAAACTCAACGCAGGCTCTGCTTGTGGCTGCAATGTTTTATGCTGTAACATCATGTATGTGCACATGTACATATGCATGTGTAAATGTGTATACATACATACATAGATGCATACATAAATACCATACCATACCAAACCAGACCATACCATACCATACCATAACATACCGTAACATAACATAACATAACGTACCATACCATTACATAACATAACATAACATAACAGGACAGAACAGAACAGAACATGACATAACATAACATAACATAACATACATACATATATATATATATATATTCGTGTGTGTGTATGTGTACACACATGCTATACAAATGCATACATGGGATAATCCGGATATGTTCATAAATCATGGTACCACCAAACCAAACGAACTGTCTGGGGAATACGCAACATACCCTTACATGTGTGCAGCTAGGGGGCTGTAAATGGCTAGTTCCCGAACTCTCCGCAAATGATTCGCACTTTTGCTGGACAGCCTACGTATCTACATCATCACCTGGCTGACGAATGCTTCGCATTCTGAGTCTGTGGCGTGGAGCAAGCGGTTCAAGCCTAAGAAACTCAGATGGTCCATCCCGGCAGCTGATTATAGCCAACGGCTGATGTGTTGATCCAGCGGAACAATGACATCGTAAAACAAAGCTTTTCCCACAGACTTCTGGTAACAAACGATTACATTACGAAGCATCAACAAGTTGTCTTCTATCATCATTAACCTGTGGGTGTTGTTCTTAATTATCAACCGTATAAGCACTGTTGACAATCACAAGCATCAACTAACCACTAATAAGCAGTCATTACCATGAATCCACCAGGCCCATCAACCACGAGTTTCACCACTTCCGATCACATGTAACCACTGCTATGCAAACAGGAACAACTCTTCAGTCGTCTCTGTAGTCTGAGTCTCCGGCAGGCATCGCTCTCTCCGCGCTGTCGAATAAACCCAGCCAGACTGCAAGGGAAAACGGCGAAGATCAATGGTGGCTCATGAGAAGTTAATGATGATGCTTACAGGAACCGTTTATTAACGACTAATTACTGACAATGCTGGTTCATATGCTTTATGAAAATGACTTGCTGAACATGGTTCATGGGCAAATGGTGGATAGTTCATAGTCATTGATGAGAAGAAAGTTTGACGATTAAACAACTGTTGACGACGGTTTACACTGGTTCATCCTTCACAGTAAATCATCAGCAATAAATTAATCACGCATGATCAACCGTCATCCACCATCGCTTTTGGAGACGGTTCCTTAAAGCATTCCCTTACAAACGTGAACAGTTTTTTGCCAAACTGTGTGGTGATTCAGGTGTTAGACACTCAGGACCTGCCTCTGTTTTCAGGAAAACACTGAGTGATCATGGATGGACCTGCCTTCCGAATGGTGCTATACAGCATGCCAAGGGATGGGTTTGCAACTGGTACCGGTCATCACGTTCATATGTGCATAAACTGTTATCCAAAGCATGGCACGCCAAAATTTGCAAACATGTCCAGACCAGAAAGAACTTTGATCTGGATAACCTTGATATCTCTGCTTTGCCTGGTGTTCTCAAGCAACTGCCCCAGGCTCACCGTGTTGATGCATGCAACTACGCCTTTGGGAAACATGTGACCAATGATGCCTTGGGGCATTACGTGTGTGTTGGGGATTTCACTTGTCCGTTGTGTGGCTTGCGAGACAGTCGTGAACATCGTGTGTTTGATTGCCAACCCTTGCAAGTGATCCGTGACAACTATGATGATGTGCTCCAATGGCTGCCAAAGCAACCTAGTGCTGTTTTGCATTATGGCCTACTTCCATGGGATGATCAATGGTTGGATTTCTCCTGTTGCGATGAAGTTGAATTGCCCAAGCCTCAACGGCCCTCCACTGTGGATACGGATGATGTACACCATGTCTTCACTGATGGCAGTGCTTCTTTTACAAACTGTTTTTCCACGACGGTTTGTGCTGGTGCCTGGATTCAAGCAGATGGAGCGAATGTTGCTGCTTCAGGTGGAGCGGTTCTGCCGGGTGGGGATCACACAGCCTATCGCGGTGAAGTTTGGGCGGTTTCATTGGCTTTAGATGTTCATTTCCGATTAATCATTTACACGGACTGTGCTGCTGTTATTTCGGTGTTGACTCAGCTTTTGTCTGCACGTGCAAATGGCTCCCAGCCGATTTTCGGAGATCATGAAGATCTTTGGCAGAGGATTTGGGAACAGGTCCTCATTCGACCTGTTGGCTTCATTGAACTGCGTAAAGTGAAGGCTCATCAAAGCCTTGCTGCTATTCACGATTTACATGAGTATTGGATGGCTGACATGAATGATCGTGTTGACAAACTGGCGAAGCGGCTGGTTTCGGAATATTGTACTGGGTACATTCGTAAATTGAAACAACATGGTACCACTATGATGGATGATCGTAGACTGCTACAACGCTTTTATCTGATGTGGGGTCAGATGAATGAGCTTGCAATGCGAACTGTGAAGCAGACACGACCAAGCAGGCAAGGGGGGATGCCTCAATTCACTGACGAGGTTGATCCCACGCAGTTGACTCCTTTGCATTGCATTATACCGGAACATGATATTTCGAAATGTTTGTATGGCGATATTTTTATTCGCAGGGTGATTGACTATTTTTGCACATTGCATTGGGATTTTTCACAACCTGCGGTGAGCTTGTTGGAACTCTATGCCGATTTTTCATTGTTCACTGGAACTTTGACCCCGGTCTTACTGACACGTGCGAGTTTGGGCTTGGCTGCAGGTCCAAAGGTATACAAACTCAAAGATTGCAACATGGTAGCTGACATGACATTTTGTGACTTGCAGAACCAATCCAGAGTTTGGCAGCGAACCATCAAATGGCTTCTGCAACATTGGACTGACTGTCCATGGCCTTCGTTGAGCAAAACCACCAGCCTAGCTAAACTGGGATACACCGTTGAACAGAATGGGTTAGCTGGTCGACCGAAATTTCTTATGGGCACCACTGTTCAGACTACACTATGGAGGTATTTCCATACACCTAGTGGAACTTGTCGAGCAATGAACAGGAAGTGGACGGTATCGAGAACACATGCCGCTGCAGGTGCCTAGATTTCATCTCTTCATTCGCTCATTATCACCTCTCATTTTGTGTAGACACCACGCAATTGCCGGGTGTGTACATAGCCGAACAAAGGCATGCAGTGTGAAAGTGCGAAAATCCACCATCGCTAGCCATTAAATATTTGCCGTTGGCTCAGAATCTAGTGCTGTGCCGAACTCCAAAGTGATGTTTCATCAACCCTTGCGTGGTATTGATGGTCGAAAACTGCCCATCCCATGAGGGTCTATTGAGTCTACCGGGTTACATGACAAAAGTGGGTGAAGCAGCATTTGGATGCATGGCTTTGCCTGTCATGCGACGCATGGATGCATGGCAGCTCAGCACGCTTAGCTGCCAAGAAACGCAAAGGTCATGAATTCACCAGAGTAGGTGCCGTTCTCCTCAGCGAGCCACGAAGTGCCACCAAGAAACTGCATCCATCAGCCGTTACCTTCTGGTGTGCCACCCTTCTGGTGTACCACGCATCCAATAATTTTGGAGACTTATTGTTGAGTATACCGTTATACCATGCAGTTTGTGGGCGCCTTGTACATAAAGGGCACGGACTATGCGGATGAGCTCTGGTCTCCCTTCAGGGGAAGCTTGGTCTCGGGCTTCCTGTGAAAGAAAAACATTGCAAAGCTTTCACACAACGAGAGTCTTGTGCGGCAAAAGCGCTTACGCAAGTTGAGTTCACACAATGCAAACTTTTGCTTTGTATGTTGACCCGACATTTTTACGCACAAAAGTGGCTATGGGTCATAACCAATGTTTTCCTTACTATTGTTGGTGATTATCCCCCATTAGTTGGTCGATTAACTGCTTGACCCATAGCCAAGTGTCTGTAAAAATTGCGGTCAAACATCAAACCTGTTGCATTGCAGTGCTTTGGCACACCTTCGGCCAGCAAGTTCGGCGGATCAGTCGGTCGAATGTCCTCCCCGAAATGGTAAACTAAGTGGTTCCTATGACCAATATAGTGGTTCATGATGAAAGGGTTAGCTGAGATCCAAACCACTACACTTTCGAGGAGGTTCAGTCGGGCCGGTTCATATTCAGGGCAAGGGATTAGTCTGAAATAAAACCCAACAAAATCCACCAGAGCCGTCCATCGATCTGGGTAGCTCAAAGCTATGACCATTGCTTTGGTTTCCGAAAACCGCCCAATTCCATGGGGGTTACCAGCCGTCCAGCGGACAACCTGTGGGTCTACTCTCAACCCAGAAGCTGGTTCATAACCAGCCACATGCCCTTTGTTGAACCAATTGTCAGGAAAAATCCACCAATAACCATGGTGGGTGCCAGAAATTCTTGGCCAAACGAAGCGACATCCAGCTACAACTGCTGCAACTGCTGCAACTTTTCTGTATCACCCGGGTGTCCAACGCATCCGGCACCTGAATGAGGGCTAACCACGGGGCGCCGAGAGTCGTCCACCTGGGCCACATTCAACTGCACAGCACCATGCTCCTGGACATGGCAGCAGTCAAGCGTCCGGAGATTGGTTCATTTGGGGGTTTCTCAAGCCCTAGGGGTACCCAAAAATGGTTGGTTTATTAAAAATAAATGACTACTAATGCATGATTTGGGGGGTACCCCTATTTTGAGAAACACCCATTTGGTTCGTTCCCAGGGTGAAAGAAATGACCACACCTATCCACAACCTATCCACCTGTCAGATCCCATCAGGCTATTGGAATAATCTGGATCAGGGTTATACAAATGAGCCTGTTGGCTAGTGGAATATTGGCTATTGGAATTTGCTTCATTAACCAACGCTCTTCTTGGCTATTGGATCAATACACGGATGTTGATTAAAGTGATATTGTGAGATGATATGATCACATCCAAAAGTCAACTGAAAATCAATCAGCCCATTCACCACCCTTAACCATCATCAATCATCACTAACCCAACTTATTGGTGCTTCTTAACCGTCATCAATCATGGTTTCTTGTGGATTCCTTAACGGATCACGAAATCAACAGCGTCCCAGAAGTCCTTGGCGGGAATCAGGCGATTGGTTGCGGAGCACCTCAGCATGGAAACGAATCCGAAACGCTTGGTGATGCTTGCCATATTACACCGTTCACATCGCTGCTGAGTCCAGTTCTTACGTGGCAAGTAGAGGTCAACGATTCTGCCCTCGTCGTTCTGCATCTCCTCCCAAAGCTGGCCGTTGCTCGTGGAAGCCCAGCCCTTTGAACCATGAAACTAAACGGCGCTGGCTGTGTCCCATCGCCGAAGAGGGTTACTCTTCACAGCTGTAATTCCGAATGTGTTTTTGTTTGCTATAATTGTTCAGAATAATTGTACTATGATCCTGGTGGTGACAATACTGTAGTCATCATGGAGCTATAGCCTACCACAATAGGCCAATGGATACTGCTAAAAGCATGGTATCGCTTCATGGATTAGGATAATACCCTTGAACTAAATCGGGTCATGCAAAAACAACTCACCGAGTGGCCATTGGCCGTGGCTGTAGCATCCAAGGAGTGAGACATCGTCAACCATTGGAGCGCTCACCCGGAGGCACTTCCCGGGCCGGTCTCCAGTCCTTGACGCCGTGGATTCCAAGTTGGGACTGCTTCTTCTATCCGCTTGAGCAACGAAGTCACAGAGTTGTTCACTGCAGTTGAGGCTGGGATTCCTTTCCAGATTTTTTGTCACCCAAGCGGTGTCCTTTGTAGCCACACGCCACACAGGAATAGGTTTACCATCTTTAGGATGAGACCAATTGCTCTTGAGAAGAAGTGTTCATTAGCTTTGAGGGAACGGAGAATCATGGAGAACCATGATATTTCTGATGTTCCCTTCATTGGTTCGATTCCCCATCATAGCCCCAAAAAAACATCTAGGGGACTGTCACCAAACCCCAAAAATCAAGCAACAGCTCTTCAACCACCAGTGAAACAGGGTACCCATTGAAGATCGACATGACAAGGCTGCCAAGTTTGGAGCTGTCAGGTCTCAACAAAACCAGTGAACTAGCAGCAACCCTGCAACTGGTAGGTTGTTAAAAACCAATCCACCACCACCACCACCACCACCACCACCACCATCCAGCTGCGGAGGATGGCACCGGAACTTTGACCGCGGTGACCATTGTGAGCACCTCGCTCGCGAAAGGCGCCAGCAGTCATCGCGTTGCGCCGCAGTCGTCCGCAACGCCACGATGCTGAGCTCCGGACCCCAGAAGCTGCAGCAAATGATCCGCGGGAGATTCAAAAAATCTTGAAATTGGGAATCCTAAAGAAACCGGTAGTGAAATCCTGAAGAAACCTGTTGCGTTGAAGCAATTCCTTGTCAATGTGGATCCCTGCACTGGAGCCAAGATGCACAGATAACATGTGAGAACGGGTTTGGTGAACATCTCATGCACGACTTTCACTATTTTTGTGAAGCACCAATTCTGTCTTCTGGCTGCCAGACATGTCAAGACCCCAGCCTTCTGTCTGATCTTCTGCTTCTCCCGCCTGCTAAGATGTACCTTCGAGTTTCAAGAAAGCTGAAATATGGTCCATCTGAGATGCTTCAACAAGATGCTCGGTGTTGCAGCCTCCCTCAGCCCAGCCCATCGCTCATCGTTGAATATCCACAGACGTGTCCCAGACCTGCTCAGCTCGCTTGGTGTTGTTCTCCCTTCTTATCTTGATCTCTTCCGCCTGGAACTTCTCGCGGCAACAAACAGTTCTGCCCGGATCTTCCTACGAAGTAGAATCCTTTGAAGTTATTCTGACTCACTGAAAGTCAAAATTGGTTGCTATCTAGTATTCTTTCCTGCTTGAGATAGCCGTCAAGATTGTCAATCCGAGCTGCTGCTTGAGAGAGATGTCGAAAGACCCTTGCAGTGATTAAACATCTGCAATGCTACATGACAGCAATAGTCATATATAAATGATACACAATAGATGAAAACGAACAAATCTATATTACATGTACACCTACATACATATATAACATGTGTGTGTGACCCATAGCTCACCACATCCTTCAAGCTTTGGCATGGGCCTCATTCTGGCAATGTTCCTTGAAGTTCTCCTCGTGCTTCACTATGCTATCCTGGAGCCGGAGCCAGTGCGGACATCCCAAAGCTTTCAGCGCTCCCCAGGCACCTGGAACTTTGTTAGCCGCTCTTTTTCAACTTCCTGAGGCTCTCAAGTGGCCATGGCTGCCAAGCAACCAGCATCAACCAACCGCACGAACCCAGAATTGAACGACTTGAACGACCCAAGCTATACAGGTGCGGCCTGCCGCTTTTTGATGCGCTCTTCAGCCTGAAAGCGCTCGTACAGCATGCGAGCCTGGCAGATTGGGAACCCATCTTGCCATCCATCCTTGACAAATCCTGAGCATCGGCCTGCTGCCACTTTTCTCTTTCTTTTCGTTCGGCCTTGACCTCAATCGTCAAGCTGCTGAAAACAGGGCCCAGGTCCAGTGAACCCGAACCCAGCGTCATCGTGACCGGATTGTAGCCCTAGAGGTGCCCCAGGTCTCCTGATTCTACTGACAGAAAAGGGCCCTTGCAGAGACAACTCTCAGGCGCCGACCCGCAGCTCGTCAGCAAGTCTCTCCCTGCCCTGCCAGCTTTGACATGTCCGAGACCAGTGACATGTCTCAGTGACAGTTTTGTTCATCTCTATCATTTGATAGTATTGGAATTCACATTCATAAATATATATATATATACACATACACATACACATACACATACACATGCACATGCACATGCACACACACACACACATGCACCTACACCTACACCTACACCTACACCTAAACCTACATATACATATACATATACATATACATATACATATACCTACACCTACATCTACACCTACATATACATATACATATACATGTACATATACATATACAGATACATTTACATATACAAATACATTTACATATTATATATATATATATATGTATATATGTTTGTAGCAGTACTGTACACATATGCATTTGCTTCTGTATGTATACATGTCTATGTAAATATATTATATGCATATATTTGTCTATGTATGTGTGTATATGTATATGTATATATATATATATGTACATATTTGTCTATATATGTATTTAAATACAGTATATACATATGTATATATCATTGTCTGCGTGTGTATGTATCGCTATACTATACGTGTTAATGTGGGTGTGTGGTCGTTGTGTAAGTTCTGTCACCTCCTGTCAGGTGGTAGTGCAGGATAGCACGGTGCCAACCTCAACCCCCGCGCCGGAACCCCGCAGCCAGCAGCCTTTTCTGCCATGTGTGCAGAGATTATGACCTTTTCCTCTTGCACCTGGCGGATCATTGTTGTATACGGATACTCAGTAGCCAGTTTCATATCTGCAGATTGTGTCTTAGTTGTTGTAGCCAGTCACTACCACGACCACGACCGGCAAGGACGACGGGCACGACCAGCACATCGACAGCGGGCACAACCAACAACGACAACGATACAGAAAGCTGGGATTCACAGTGCTAGGCTAGACTTGAATGGCAGTGCTCCGAGCACAGGTTGTTCGATCAAGCTATACAGTGCTTCCATGGAAGCAAACGCTGTCCAGACATGTGTCTACAAAAAACACAAACCCACTATTTAAGTGGCGGAAACGCACGGCTGTTTTAGAAAACAAACATTTGTAGGGCAGGTTTCCAGTGGTACTGCATGCAAACTCGGCAAAGTTTTAATAGCTCTCCACCGAAGTAACGAACGAACAAGTCAAAAATATCCATGCTTTAAAGGGTTGGAAGTGGTGGATTTTCCACTTCTAGGTTGTTTTACAAGAGTCTAGCAAACTGAAAACGTTTCCTCTTGAGGTTCTAGAAGTGACTCCATCCTAGTTTGTGTTGACCATGATTTCAAACACACCGTCGTTGATGATCGTTCGACATGACTAACCACTGACGATCGTTGAACAGTATCATCTGTTTTCATTGTCCACATCAATCTTTATCACAAGTTCCACACTACCGGGGAACTATTCCAAACCAGCATCCATTAATCCACCCTTAGTTCATGAAACCATCTTTGATGATCCACCATCAACCAACGGCTAACCATCATGTTTCACCATCATGCGGGCTTTCTCAAATCCTTCATACAAACCATTTGTAGTAATAAACAAACCAACCATTTCGGGGTCCCATATTTTGAGAAACCACCATTTTTCACACTTAACCATACTTCCAATAATGGTTGATTTTGGAATATCGGCCGGGATTTGAACTATTTACCCATATTTAGAATATTAAATTGATTTCTATATTGCATCATTTCAGTTATAAATATTATACATCAACATCTATCAACTAACCACTAACCAGCATTTTTCACCATTTTTTGTCACCATGATCTACACTTAACCAACGGTTAACCCTCACCCATCCTCTACGCCGACCCAGCAGGAAAATCGGCGCACCATCATGGCCACCGCGGCCGCAGCTTCGCCCGCAGCTTTGGTCTGGCAGCAGGAGTGCTGAAGCCGCTATAGTAGAATTTCGAATGGTAATAGCTCAAATAACAATAACAATAACAATAACAATAGTAACAATAAGAATAATAATGATAATAGAAATAATAATAGTAATATGCCTAACAATAAAAATAATAACAATAATTATCATGATAATATTTAATGATACTCAGAATAATGATGAAATTAAAGACAATACTGATAATAAGACTAATAATGATGATGATAATGAGAATAAGAATGAGAATGATAATGAGAAAAAGAATAATGATGATAATAATAACAACAATAATAATAATAGAAAGTAATAGCTCAGTTAGTGCTTTGCTGTCATGAACCGATGGCGAAGTGATGGTGAGCTGAGGGTGATTTTTTTTTGAAGCCCTTTCTCATAGGATTCATGGATTGACAGCCCTTGATGGTCAGTTGCCAAACTGGTGGTTAATCTTGGTGGTTGATCCAACTGGTTGAACCAATTAAGCGATGGTGGTTGATGGTCAAGTGGTGGTTGATCCAACTGGTTGATCAATAACTGGATGATCGTGAAACTGAGATGAACCAATGGTGATAGCTGATTGGTTGGCGTGGCCATGATCAATGAATGGTCACCACTGGTTCATGATGGTGGCAGGATGGTGGCAGGATGGTGCAAGGAGGTAGCAACAAGAGCCAACATGCAACAACCATCTGCTGAAAATGGGCGAACCACGGATGGTTACTTGATGTCACTTGTAATGGTGATTTATGGTCAGTAGTGGCTAGTAGACGGTTCCTGATGCTTGCCCCATGTTGATTCTGGCAAATAAGAAAGGATAGTACCAACAATAGCTGTTTGTAGGAGATCAAAATAGAACATAATAAATCAACCATGTTTCATGTTTGATGTCAAACACCCATTCAGGGTGTTTGATACTCCTTTTTAGTGTTACCATGGTAGATATCATGTTGTTGTACGTCTGGTGAATATTACAACCCAGAAATATGTAATGAGCAGAGTTGTTCGGACGTTCACTAATCATATATATATATATTTTTTTTTTAGAAGATCTTCGTGATATGTGGCTTACACCCATATCCAGCGTACACACCGCTGGGGTACCCTCACCAAACACTCCCCACTGTTCTACCGGGAACTCGTTAACTAAAGGCATCCAGTTTGCTTCCAGCGCTGGTGACTGTGAAGGGCCGTGCCGACAGAAAAGCAAAGCACAATGTGTGAAACGTCCAGCCTTCTGAAGATTTCGCTCCTTCGATCACAGGTGACTCACGGGTGTGTAGAATCAGCTTCTTGGATCACTAAACAAATGCAAGAGGTGATGAACCATGACAAGAGCGCATGATGAATGCTTTCTTCTGTAGGAAAATAGCAGATGCGACATGGACGTGAGCAGTAAGATAGCAAAAACACAAGATGCACACGTGTCTAAATCCACAATCAAACATATTTGTGAAGAGTTCGAAGCGTCCGTTCAATTCGCCAAAAAATAAGCTTCGAATTCCAGCGATCATTGATCCCTCCAAACGGTCTTCCAACACCAAGTCACATAATGCTTTCGCGACTGCTCGACCTGCTTCTCCACAGTATCCTTAGAGGTGCTGGCTGGCAGAACACATGACATAAGCCATGCACTGTCATCTTGTGTCTGTACTTCTGATGCGCAGTTCAGACCTCTCCCTAGTTCCTTATCCCACCGCTCCAATGGCTGCACTCAGGATGTTTCCCAAAAGAAAGGTTCGCCTGCAACACAAAAACACCATATGGAAACTGGAGCTCTCCAGCCGAAATTGGTCTAGACATTCAACATAAATCCTAAAGATCGCGGGCCCTACCTACAAAAAAATATCAAAAAATCGCCCAGCCCGAGCCTACTATCTACCTACCTAAGCCATCCTAAGCCATCCTAATCCTACTTATGCCTACTTAAAGGTGCCTACGAATCGTACGGGTAGGCGATGTGAGTCCCCGCCAGGCCTTCAGCTCGCGCTGCCGCGCCCGAATGAAGTACTTGGTGAGCTGAGTCGCTTGCCTGCAACGGAGCTGATCCAGCGACGGGTGGCTGGAGCTGAACGTTGCCCATGAACCGACCAGTGGTGAATCCGACCCCAACAAATCCAGTTGGCACATGGCGCTTTGTTTGAATGCCAACTGGTGGTATTTAATGAACCCATGTGGTATTTAATGCCAGTTTGTTGTTCGCATGTCGTTTTCGTGAATCGGTTGTTTTCATGCCAATTGTCACCGAAAATTGATATGTGAACAACAACAAAGGTTCATTCCTGTTTGAAAGCTTTTCTTTTAACTCGGATTGACGACCTTGGCCACAGATCGGGTAGTGCAACCTTAAACCACAAGGGGTTGTTGGTTACATCCCCAGGTACCAGTTAGATCTATGCGATGCAAACATCAACTGCAGGCGCCCGGTGACCGTTCGTGTACGGTGAAACATCCAACCAGGAAGCAGTAAGCCTAAGCCCAGCATCTTGTGTACTCTTACACCAGAGAAAACATCCATTTTCTGCTGGTGACAGAGCTCTGTGGGGTTGACCGCAGCTCCAGCATTTGCGCCTTTCCAGCAAAGCATCTCGTGAAAGCTGCTCCTGTCAAACCAATTTCTCCCATTTCTCGGCTCATGTCCGGCGACTTGATCTTACTTGGGAAAGAAATTGTCAGCGCAGAAATGGAACAATGCCACAGACAAACAAAAGCAAATGTTTCACCAAGATGACATCTTGAACCAAACGTCTTGGGACCCTGGTACTACCAAACCTGACATGTTGGTGCTGTGAAACTCTGAATGCTTACTGCTGGCGGCAAGATGCCAGCTGGGTCTTTCCCCCACAGGGGTGCCCCGCACAACTCCAGGGTTCGTCAACATAGAAGATGCCTCCTTCTTCTTCAGGATGAGCTGGTAGGTTTTCTCCACCTGCCGAAAAATGACATCCTAAAGCCTCCAGTAGAAAGGTGATCAAAGCAACAGCGGCAAATTCTGCTCAGGATTGATCACTGCTGTGAATGTTAGCAATTCTGCGGGCTCTGAAACAGTCATTTGTTGAGAAAAAACAATAACAACTCAGGAAAACACAATAAGAACATGGCTGCCCGCCTTTGCACATGTTCCAAACACCCAGTTCGTGACCCATTTTGCAAGTCCCAGCTCTGCTTGAGCAGTCGTCAGCACCGGCCGAATCGCTGAATTCTGCGATGGGCAGAAAATGGCAAGATGAAACACACCGAGGCTGGCCAACACGCAAAGGAAAACAAGGAAACATGTGGAAACATTAGCAAACGGCTGCAAAAAGTCAACAAGAGCAGGCATATCTTAGAGGGGATTTGGCTTGCGGTCCGATCTTTCGGATGCACAACAGGATCAGAACTTGCTGTTTGCCAGCTTTTGTATCATACAGTGAGCACTTGTTCAAATTGGACACAGCCAGTATCACGCCTTGTGGCATGGGCATTTGCCAGTAAGCTGTGCTCTATGTGAAGCCTGAAAGATTTGAGCTTGGCAGCTTGTTGACATTCGCATCCAGTATCCATGTCTTGGGTTGGGCTTCAGCTTGCAGCTCGCAATGGGCATAGGTATCCCAAGGGAGAATTCGGCCCACAGGGCAGAAGGGCAGAGCAACTTTGCTCTGGAAGACTTGTGCGGATTTCTTTGGCTGCAGAAGAGAAGAGGTGACACAAACCGACACCCCTTCGTTTCTAGAATTCTGTTCGAAACAACCACTGAACATTCAAAATCTAACTGAACAACTTGGTGCTCATATGTCTGCGACTGAATGAGTGACAAGCTTCTCTGCAAACGGTTGGGGCTTCATGGCAGCCCGTGGATGAAAAACATCCTAGAGCTTACGCTCTTCCAGCGTTCTCTGAGCAATTCGTAGTCACGACAGTACAATACGAACTCAGAGCAAGCTCAGTCAAGCTGTGTAACACAGCGACTGAGATTCAAGGGTACTGGTTATGCCAGTATTGAAAGAAGTACAAGAAACAAGCCTGGACTCTGACTTTGGCAAGCTAACGAGCTTGACTGTCCCCTTATCAAACATCACCATCCAAGTATGAAATCTAGGCACAAGATATGCAAAGAGTCAGGGTCCTCGACATTGAAACGAGGGCGACTCCAGCAACTATAATGCGATGGGCATCTTCCAAACTCAAAGCTGGTGTCAGTGGCCAGGCTCATTGAAAAGGCTCAGCTTAAACGTTCATCCTGTACGGATGGGGTCCTTGCATGGCCGGATTTTTCACAGAACAGGTGTCGCATCTGAACTGCAAGCCTTCAATGAAAAGGTAGCGAAACATTTACGTGTCCATATACGGGTATAGATATTTATATATATATATATATACATATGCGTTTATTTATGTATTTATTCATTTATTCATTTATTTATCTATAATTAAGTGATTTATATATATATGTATACATATCCGTTTATTTATTTATCTATTTGTTTATTCATTTATTTATCTATTTATTTATTGATTTATATCTCTATATATATTTATTTATTTAATTTATTTATACATATACACATATGTACATATTATACACACATGTTCTACAAGCATGAATATGGACAGAAAGGATGCTACTGAATATTGCAATTTTGTATCAATCTATTCATCCTCATGTTTTGGTTGCAGCAGAGAGTCTGATCACGAAATTGCTCGGTTCATGGTGGTCCTTCCTTCATAGCGCCGACCTCCAATGCGTGAGGTGAAGCGTGAAAACTTAGAGAGACAAAATGCATGAAAACCATCGCCACACCTCTCAAGCTGCAACCCACCAGCTTACAAAATGCTCGCAAAATGACAACACAAAAGCATGCATAGCATGCAGAAGGCTGCAACGCTTTCTGAAGTCCTGCCCATTCTTTGAGGTCGGAATGAGCCCATTGTTCTTAGGAGCATCCAAGCACCACAAAAGACGTATTGTTGGGTGAAGTCGCCGAATTTTTCAGTCAGAATTTTGAGCCATTAGGAAACATCGCACTGACCCTCATGTGGCGTTCAAGTGCTCCCTTTTAATTCCGGTGTATTGTAGCTGTCCAGTCACCCCCACCAAATGATCCAGGCTAAAAATACGTTGAAGACATTCTGAAACCACCAGTCACACACCAGCAGCAAAAAAATGACGACGACCACAACAACAACAACAACAACAACAACAACAACAACAACAACAACAACAACAACAACAACAACAACAACAACAACGACAACAACAACAACAACAACAACAACAACAACAACAGCGGCAACAACAACAACAACAACAATAACAACAACAATCACAACAATCAAAAGAATCACAACCATAACCACAGCCACAATCACAACCACAATCACATCCACAACCACATCCACATCCACAACCACAACCACAATCACAACCGCAAGCACAACAACATAAACATACATAAACGACGACAATGACAAGAATGACAACAGCGACAACAACGACAACAGCGACAACGACGATGAGGACGAGGACGACGAGAACTACAAGAACGGCGAGGGGGATGAAAGCGACAGCGACAGCGACAGTGACGACGATGACAACGACGACGAGGACCAGGACAAGGAAAAGGACAACGACAACGACAGCAGCAAAAAATCAAAAACTGCAACAGCAGCAACAACAGCGTCAACAATTGCGACAAAATGGCGACAACCTCGACGACAACCACGACTCAGCTGCAGCTGCTCACGACCTCCTAATCCAGCTGTTGCTGGACGATCTCTGTCGTCGCCTCAAGAATCATCACGTCTTCTGGAAAGGATCTCATAATTGGCACAGGAACTTCGTGGCATCTCACATCAATGAAAACTCCTATTCTTTTTCACCAAAGAAATTCCTGCAAACACCTGTGGTTGCAGTAGTCAAAGGAGTGTTTCTGAGGAGGTTATCCCTTGTGAGCCACTAGATCCAGCATAGGAAGTTGCTCTCCGAGCTTCCACGGTAGCTGTTGGCAGGGCTGCGATCACCGATGCGATCTCCGTAGTTCAATGCTGAGCGCCCCCCGGAGATCTCAGACATCCTGAGGGCTGAGATCCAGCGCAAAAATGCCATAATTTGAACTCAATTGAACCTGGATGAAACAACTTATGGCCTTTGTTCCATAAGTGAAACCTAAAATAAAACAGGAACCTGGATGAAACCGCCAGCTTCACCACGTATCAACTCCCCACGGCTCGTCCCAAAAAAAAAAACAGATTCGTGACCTCAGAGGGCCTTGTGAGTTGGGAGTTCCAGCGCCCAACTGCATCCATGAGTTGAACCCGCCGAGGAGCTGTGATGAGAGTCCCTCCAAGGCATTACGCATCTCTCCAGCACGATGGAGGCTTTGTTGTGCTGTGTCCTGTGCGAATCGTGTGTTGCGCATGTCCACACCCAAATTCATCAACTATGAATGATTTACCATATAGCTTTTGACTATCGAATTGATCAACCTTGAGTAATCAATATGTTTGTTGACTATAGATAAGGTTAGGTATTAGCATTGATCAACCATGATGAGTCCCTATGACTACTCATTTTCGGCCATGCTTCAGGCTTCGGCATGGTTGACCAACATGTATTTACCTTTTCGAATCGTGAAAATATTGTACATATAATTTTTGTATACATATTTAAATAAATACATACATACCTTGTATACATATACTACGAGTATATATATATATATACATATATGCATGTAAACCATTGATAGGCTATAAACCACTGCTAACCGTTCGTATCAAGCGCTAATGGATTCCTGCGTTGCGTTGGCGAGCTCCAAGCCGTTGATCGTGAGGCGTTTGAGATCTCCCAGGGACTCTTTGAGCATCACACCATTCTCCTTCACCACGTCCTGGTGAAGCGCTGGGTCATTCATGGCCAACTGATGATTGATGGTTCATTGATGGTTCATTGGTGCTTCATGGATGGTTGATTGGTGCTTCATTGATGTGTCATTGATGGTTAATTGCTGCTTCATTGATGGCTAATTCATGGTTAATTGCTGCTTCATTGATGGCTAATTCATAGTTAATTGCTGCTTCATTGATGGCTAATTCATGATTAATTGATGGTCAATTGATGGTTGATAATAGAGGGTTGCTTGACAATTTGACCATCTGGACGAAACAATTCTCTTGCCAGATTTGGTGCGGGAATAAGGGCATCAAGAGACGAGAAAAAGGCGGGCAGGTTATTCCAGCTCCGCAACAAAGCCATTGAGGGAAAGCGACGAATGCAAGCACATGGAAAGCTGAAGTCACAGACTGGTTGAATTGACAATCTCAATTTGAACTAGGAACAGTGTGCAACAAGATACTGAGTATATCAGTATATCTCAGTATATACGGCGTCAACAAATGAACAAAGACCGGAAACACCCAAAAAAAGCAGCAACTACAACCACAACAAATGGGAAGAACAGCAAGAACATCAACACCCACTACAACAACACCAGCAGCAGCAGCAGCAACAACAGCAACAACAACCACAACCACAACCACAACAACAACAACAACAACAACATCGCCGTCATCATCATCATCATCAACAACATCATCATCATCACCATCATCATCGTCATCATCATCATCATCATCATCATCATCATCATCCTCATCGTCATCGTCATCATCATCATCGTCAACAACAACAACAACAACAACAACAACAACAACAACAACAACAACAACAACAACAAAGGAAACAAAATCGACAGCAACAATGACAAGAAGGACAACAGCAACAACCACACCCCGTACAATCGCAGCAAAAAGCAACTAGAACCAAAGCAGCTGCAACAACAACAACAACAACAACAACAACAACAACAACAACAACAACAACAACAACAACCAAAAAAAAAGAGCCTTGCAGGCTGCAGCCAGAACAACAAGGAACCAAACAACAACCAGAAAAATTGACAAGAAGAAGAAGAAGAACGCCAGCAACAGCAATAACAACTACGGCGACGACTACTAGTGCTCCTACTACTGCCACTACTGCATACTGCTGCAGTAGCAGCTATCCATTTGCCGCCAGGTTACAACAACCATATCACTTCGGCTCATCACTGTAGTGATGTCATTCTGTAGAGCACCGCGAAGGAATTCTGCAACGCGGTCCTGGTGTCGAGGACTGAATTACGTTCCGTAACAGCCACCAAACACAACGGCCAACCCCTAACCCGCCATATTTTTCGCACAAAGGGGGGCAGGCCTGCTTTTCAAGCATCTTGGCATTGCTATCTTCCAGCTTGCGGGCAAAGTTGCGCTCCATATCCTCCTATGCGCAGCTATGTGATTGAATTCAGAACGCCAAGAGATGACTGGAAATTGATGAACTGCTTGAAATCAATGGGCCTGGCGTCGGCTATCGTTGCGGCTCTCGTTGGCAGTGCGAGCTTCTTTGAGATAGTCAGACAAAATTCGCCTCGCATCGACGCTTTAGATCAAGACGATCTCACCATTTCTCCAGAGGATGTCTACACTGGTCAGTTTACGAAGTGACTCGGGATTCTCAATTCGAATGACCAACAGAGACTCTAGACAACGAAGCAGGTGTGGCCTCGTGTACTCAGCTGATTTGTTCACATCCTGCGAAAAGCTTCCAAGCGTTGGATAAACTTGAAGAATGCCGCTGAACAGCGAAACCCCAACCAAACAACTAGCTTCTCCAAGTCTTAAGTTCCCAAGGTTGCAGTGAAACAGGCACAAAAGCATGACAGAAAGACACCACTGTCCAATGACTGCCTGAGTTTTCCGGTCCTCCTATCTTGTAAAAAAACAACACAACAACACAAGGTCTGTCACATACAGTTGCGATCGCGTCCTCGACTGCCTGTTGCATCTTCTCGTCTGACTTGGAAATAAAGCTTTGCATCTTGTCATCTGTCTTGGCAATGTAGGCTTGCATATTCTCATCAGACTTCTCGATATGGGCCTGCAATTTCTCCTCCGTCTTGGAAATGAAGCCTTTCATCTTCTCGTCGGTCTTTTCAATGAAGTTGGCCTCTCCTTCGCGTGTTCGTTCATAGGCAACCTGCAACAATCCAACAGAAGAAATGACCAAGCAACTGGCATCCTGGCGCCAAGGGGGGAGCTTGGAAACGACCAAACCTGACAGTTCCCATTGTGTTAGGCATCCTTAGAACCACGAAGTGAACAGGGACTGCCACAGCGGACACCGCCTGAATTTCACGAACTTGTTGGCGGAGAGTGTCGCTCACCTTGTCGGCAGCCTGACATGTTGTGCCAGGTCGGTCAGTGAAGTGGCCATGAAACAGTTCTGACTCCCCAGTGGCCATGGAAATCATTTCAGAGAGTCGCTACGCTCACCGGGGGGCACGTCTGTGGAACCTCCCCAGCCCGGACAGTTTGGAGGCGCTAGAGATGACTGAGATGACTGCGACCAGCTCTCACCTGCTCAATGCGAACTTGCGCTGCGCAAATCAGCTCTTCGATACGGTGCTCGAAAAGGCTCTCCATCTCCTTCAGACCATGGGACGGCTCCCCTGCAGCTGACCCTGCCTGATCAGCCAGAGACAGTTCTCGCTGTAACTTCTGGGACCCCTTTGGACACAACTGTTTCGAAAGCAAAAAGTTTGGCCATCAACCACGACAGAAACGCCGGTCAACTACCCTTGGTCACATGTTCCGAAACTTTGTTATAGTTATTGTTAGTCATAGTCCTCCAGGACCTCACAACACACATAAGAGAAGCCAAGACCCCCACATAAGCAGCCATCAAACAATGCCTTATGGAACGGCTCAGAACAAGTTGCTAGAGCGTGGCAACCCACACCTCCAATCAATTGGAACCATTTGGGTCTTTCTCAAAATGGAGGTGCCCTCAACTTATCCTATATTAATGATTTATCGTAATCGACCAACCTTTTTTGGTGTACTCCCATTTTTAGAAACCACCATGTAGGAATGGTAAGCACATCAATGTCGCGATTGACTGGGAGCAAAACCAGCTGGAGCAATAACCGCTGCAAAACCCTAGGCCATTTAACGCATAGGGAACTGTCCACAAATTGTGTTGGCGCAAATGATGCGTCCACTGTCGGCAACCATGTCCCGTAGTCTTGGTTGTCTTAGTCAGGAAAGCAGCCGTTTTTGGTGGTACACCATTCATGGACAACCCCAAGTGTTGCTTTAACACTGGCAAACAGCCGCTCTCAGCAAGTTCCACTGCCATTTTCTCCTTGTTCTTTAGAGTCGCCGCCACCGTCATTTCAATGGTGTTCCTCAAGCTGGCTGGTGCTTTCCTGGGACTCGGCCAGCGTGGTTTCAACGCGAAATGTCTGGTGCCTTCTTATCTGAGAACCCGACCTATATCTATATCTAAATATATATATATATATATAAATGAATCAAGAAAGACAGAAAGACAGAAAGACAGAAAGACAGAAAGACAGAAAGACAGAAAGACAGAAAGACAGAAAGACAGACAGACAGACAGAAAGACAGAAAGAAAGAAAGAAAGAAAGAAAGAAAGAAAGAAAGAAAGAAATGAATCAATGAATGAATGAATGAATGAATGAATGAATGAATGAATGAATGAATGAATGAATGAATGAATGAATGAATGAATGAATAAAAAAATAATTAAATGAACAGATAGATAGATACATATATATATTAATATATACACCGATGAAGACATCTGGCATGTCCTCACAGTCGCCATGTTCGATACAATTCACAATTCACACGTTATGAGGGTTGGAAAGGATAGATTCAAAAACATGGGCGCTCCGTGTGCTGCAGCCAGAAATGTTGAGACCTCTCGCAGCCCATGTGTTTCTATTCATCTAGCTTGTTTTGGGTTTCGTCGGACTTCCGCTTGAACTTCCTCTATCTTTCTCCCTAAAAATCAAACATCAGGCAAGTGGCGGGCTGTCGGCACCACCTTCAGACAGCTGCGCCAACCTCCTCATCACCTCTGTCTGAAAGTTCTCGTATTGTTGCAGCTGCTGCTGCAGCTGGGCACGCTCGGTCCGCCAGGCGCCAATGTGGCACTTGGTCCCACTGGCTGCTGCATAAGGTGCTGGCTTTGTTCCGAGAGCCTCCTCAACACCTTCGCCAAGGGATGCCCAAAGGGTCCCCCCAACGCCGGAGTCAAGCCTAGAACAGCCCCATGGATTCGCATGGTGGTTTTGGCATGTTTTAGCCATCGTCGTTTTTGACGATTCGAAACCCCACCTCTGTCTGAAAGTATTCGTTCTGTTGCTGGATCGCGTCATTCTGCTGTTGCATAGCCATCAAAGTCTCCTGGCATCCACGTTGCGACTGGTGAGGGACACGAAAATCCTCGTTCCAAGTGGGAAACCGATCTCCACAAATCAATAAACATGTCGGGCCAGAAATGGTGGTACCCCCAACCACCCCATGGCTGGGGGGCCCACCTTGTAGGGAACGCAACCAGCTATGGGGGTGGACAAATCCCACCCAGCGGCCCGACTCTTTTGCTGCCTCCAGGCGAGCAATACGTGGCTCGTCCACCATACCGGGCCTCAAGGCGTTGCTGTCGTGCCTGTAGATGGTGCCCATGCGGCCAAAAATCACGAATGTAAGTGATGAATCTAAGATAGTGCCTATGTATAATGTAAGTGATGAAGTTCTAGCGAGTATAGTGATGTGATGTAAAGTGATGTCAACGTAAATGAAATTGTGACAGCAATGCAAAGGGACGAATGGCACTCTGCTGAGGATCCAACAGTGGCATCTGCGGCATCTGTGGCATCTGTGGCATCTGTGGCATGTGATGGTTTGCATACGCATTGGGTGAAGGTCCCGAAGGCGATTGTGGTCCTGCAATCGCCGAGTTGAGGTACCCGCGGCGTGCAGCAAAATGGATGGTTGATGGGTGCTCGATCTTGGAAGTCTCATGTGGACATCCCAATGTAGGTTTATCAATGACCTCGACACTTCTTGAATAAATTCAAGTGCTCTCCCCAACAAAATGACAATTTGTATGCGAAGCCTGCTTGAAACCCATGTAATTCCTTTTGGATTTATTGATGGTTGACCTGACCTGCTGAAATGATACTTTGTGGTCAGTTGAAGATACCCATCCTGCAGAAAAACAGGCGGTCTTCCACACTGCCAGTGTCTCAACATTGCACCATTGCACTGACCCATCTGCGACCCTTTTTGCGCCTAGCACCTGTCATCTCCACCAAACTGAAACATCTCTTTCATTGAGCCCAATCTAGATGCTGCACCGGAACGCTCCGGAACCTGACGTGGATCTGCACTGGATCCCCTGGTTGAACCCGAGGTGGATGCTGCGAACGTGCCGGAACCCTGTCCGGAAGCTGCACTGGATGGCACCGGAGCCAATCTGCGCAGAAGACACCATAGCAGATAGACAATGTCTTGCCGTCAGGGAAAAATCGGAACCCTGTGCAACTTCACAAAGCATCTGCACTGGAACCCTCCGAAAATCACAAAGTCGCTGCACCAGAACCCTCCGAACCTCACGAGGTATCTGCACTAGAACCCTCCGAAACCTCATCAGCTATCTCCACCGGACCTTTCGGAACCTCACGAAGTACCTGCACCGGCGACCCTCCGGACCCTCACCAGGTGCACCGGAACCCTCCGGAACCTCACCAAGCATTTGATCTGCACCGACCGGAACCCTCTGGAACAGTATGTATCTCCACCAGAACCTTCCGGAACCTCGCACCAGAACCCTCTGGAGCCTTGTCCGGAACCTAGTGTTGAAGCTGCGCCGGATCGCACCGGCGCTAATCTGGGCTAAAGACACCATAGCAAAGTATTGCTGTTGGGGAAAAGAACGATTCATATCTTATCACCATCCGATAATGCCCTTTGCTATGATGCCACACATTGACCAAGCACCTCTACTGAAACTGCTTTTCTGTGAATCCACCTGAAATGAAAGCTTTTTGGAGGAGAAATCCCTCTCCAAAGAAATGAAATACTTTGCGGGAGGATGTCCAAAATGTGTGCGTGAAAACGTTCAGAACTGGCTGAAAAGGATGGTCATTTACCGAAGAGGTCAAAGCAAGATTGTTGGGAACCCTTGGGATCCAGAAAATCCGTCTAAAAGACACAATTGAGATCACTTGGTATCTATTGGATCAAGAATCAAGAAATCCGCCGGAGCGACATAGGGGTCTGAAAGCGACAGTGCACAACATATGACATTCCATGACGTGAATGCGAGCTTGAATAAAAAACCTGGTTTTAACTTCAATGTGTGAATACATGTTTACAAATAGATGCCTTGGTGAAACAGATGTATCTCCCGCAGCGTGGGTGGCAGCACCAAAATGGGGCGAAACCAGGGCAATTTTGCGCTTGGGCCCGTGGCTGTAAGATTAGCCCAGAGCTCCTGCGTTAGAGATGCTCAGCATTGACCCACCCTTACCTGTGCATAACCTGCTGCTACATGTCTGTATCCATACGCTTGTTTTAGGTGCTTGCTTTAGGTACAGATGTTTGGTTCGTTTTCATGTTGTAAGTCTTCCCATGATCCTAGCGCGGGCGGTCCCGCAGCGAGGCAATCCTGCAGATGCTTAAGAGATGTTTGGGTACAAGAATGAACCACTATCTGATATTGGAAATGCGTCCTTAACTTTACCATCATGGCTGAGGGACGGCGGGGTAGAGATCGGAGCTTGGGTGATGCCTGCAGTACTAAAATCGATTCTTTCTTCCGTTCTTTATTTCCTACCTTTCTCCGTGATTTTCTTCCTCCTTCGCTCCCTCTGTAAGCTCCTTCCTCTTCTCTCCTTCCCACATTTCTACCTCTTTCCTTCTCTCTTACTTTCTTTCTTCCTACCTCCCCTTCTTCCTTTCTTGTTCCCCCCTTTCTCCTTACTTTATTCACTTCATTCCCTTCCTTTCGTCTTTCTTCCGTCCTTTCTTTCCTTCCTTTCTTCCTTCTTTCAAACTTATTTCTTGCCGTCATGTTTCAGGCCTTTCTCAGTACTTCCTCCTTCTTCTTACCTCATTCCTCTCTGTTTTCTTCTTTCCTTCCTTCTCTCATTCTTCCCTTTCTCCTTTCTTGATCGAATCACATGTCTTTGCGATCTCGATACTTTGTTTGTTTGAACATGTTTGAACCGTTCATATCTCTGGCCCCAGTACGATGCTTCACAAGTACAAGGCACCTGCTGCCATGACTGCAAGCTTCTCTTGCAGGGCCGCTTTGTTCATTGGATCCTGCAAAACCATTGGGACCAGCCAAGGTTGTGATCAATGCGAAACCCATTGAGGCAAGCAAGCAGCAATTCGTACAGCCAACCAACGCAAACAACATGCAGACTCTGCGTTTTCTTCAGAATCTTTGGCCAAAGAAAACAGTGAGAGCACTGAGAGAAAATTACACTTTGACCTATCCGCCTCTCTGAGATGCCTTGCTTAGGACCAGAAAACCCTGACGCGACGCGAAGCTACCAATTCATATCTCCCCGGAATCGGCCCCGGTCAACCAGAACAATGATTTCATTTCAGAGAGCAAGAAAGCAGGACCCTTCTCCAAAATAGTTTTGGGGAATCAGAATCCATTGCATGTTGCAAGGGCAATAGGGGCCGATTTATTTGCCAGTCAAGTAAGAGCTTTTAGAGCTTTGGGCTTCAGACTTTGCCGGAAGAGAATTGTTAAGACTCTCGAGAAACCCTAAACCTCTGAATCTCCTCCATCTGATAGCGAACTTCACCTTGTTCCAGAGCAAGTTCGGCTTCGTCCTGCATCATCAGGAAGGAAACATAGTCGGTAGCAAAAAGCACCATCGTCAAATTTCATCGCAATCCCCGTCCTCAATACAAAATATTAAGCACCCATGGCCCTCGAGAAATGGATTCCCTAACTGCAGTTTCTGAGCGTATAGGATGGCCAAGTTGTTTTCCCGGTCACCCAAATGATCTCGTCAACAATTATTGACACCTTTAGTAACACAACTACAAACACCATTCTTCACCATTGAAAACTATCAACACTGACACCTTAACACCAGGATTCATCACAGGAAAAGCAACTCCAAAGTGAACTTTCGACTCGGAAGTGAAGCAACATCGCCAGTTTCAGTGGCTCCTGCATCTCCAATCTCCAGACCTGGGTCCAAGGGTTCAAGGTCATCCATGCGGGGATTCCCCAACCACCAGCCATGACAGCAACAAAACCATTGGGGATGGGGATACATCGGTAGATCGGATACATGAATTTACTTGCAGCTTGGCGTAGATATGACCCAAACAACCAAGAATGTGTACACATCACCCCGCGATTTATGGTATGGTCCAGTGTTCCGAACCCCCCTTTCCGATCATGGGCCGCCACCATGTGGTCTGGTGGTGGGGGGGTGTACAAGATGAACCCGTGCAAGGCCGGGGCGGAAGTTTCCAATTGGGGGGAAAGGCGATCCTAGAAGAGCCTGGCGCATTTTTCCCTATAGGAATTGAGGGATGGTTTTGGTTTGCAGCTTTGGGCCGCTGGTTAGTGCTGAAGTTCGTGTGGTGTGGCGTTGGTGCGGATGTTTGCACGGGACAGTAAGCAACAACCACAAACAACCATCTACGACTGGTATAACTGATCCCTAATAATAACTGGTATAACTGGTATAATAACTGATCTCCGTTTCTTCTGTTTCTCCATCATTGACCTCTGTGAGATACTCTGTTTCTCCATGAACCATCTGTTTTCAGAACCTTGGAGCTGCTTGTCGGATGGTGCCAGTCATGATTCAAAGCGGCGCCAGTCGGGTCAACGGTCAACCGGTCATGACTGTGTCATCCCATGAGTCATGAATGTCAATATGGGTGTGTTGTTGATGGGTTTTCCATCATCGGCAAGATGGGTTGGAGTTGTCCCCATTTCCGACAAACCCGAATGGGACATCGTTGACAAAAAGAAACCGAGACCGTCTCCTTTCCGAAGTCACAACCGTCTCCTTAGCTTCCGGGCTCGCAAACGCTTCTGCACGGCAGCGACCAGATCCCACGGAAGGGTGAGCTTGTGACACTGGTCCTGCAATCGCTGTCGTTGTGGACACCACTCGGGTACAACTCTGCTATCCTGGTGACCATTTGAAACGCGCTGCCAGCCAGTTTGACAGTTGTGATGTCGGTGCTGAGGAACAGAAGCAGAACTCTACTGAAAAACTGTGAATGGCTGCCTGCAGGTACCAATAATCACCATCAACCAACAGCTACGCCACCAACAGAGGCTGACCGTTGACAGCTTAGATCGCTAGCAGCTGATTCATCTGCGTTCGATCTGAACATGCTGCGCCTGTGTCAGAGTCTCCAAATCTGTCAGACACAGTACGTTGGACTTTTGCAACAACCTGCAGGCTGCAAAGGAGGCTCATCCTCATGGTGTTACCCGAAGCAATGCTACTAGGTAGAGATTGAAGATCTATGAGAGACAGCCCATGTTTCTGTATATGACGAGTTCTTGATGGTAAGAATGGGGCCATTCTCACAATGGATCTCTCGTGAGGAGAGCAGCGGCAAAGATGTTTGGGTGAGTGCAGAATTCCCCCCCCCAGTTCATGATTCATGTTATAGCCACTTATAGTCCACTATTTTGAAAACTGTTTACGTCTCTAGAAGGAACAGTATCACCTGCAACAAAGTCAAAGCCGAACTGCTGAGCATCATGGTAGCCCAATGTTCCCTAATCGCTTGGGGCAGCTGTGGTAGCGATGAATCCAGCGAGCTTCTACTGGCACTCGGCTGGCGCTCGGGCTGGATCGCTTCCCGAGTCAACACTTGTCGTAGCATAGGATCTCAATGGCTTGTACTCTGCGCCAGGAGAGTGTGCACCACGCCGAGTCATCAACGCGTCAAAAGTTGTGCCCTGAAGAGTTCTGTGCCCAATCTCGGGGCTGCTTAGCTGCTCTGATCTGCTCTGTATTCTAGCTGCTCGGTATTCTGATGATTCTGATGCATTCCGCAGTCATCCGAATCATTTCCATTCTGTGCTATCCTGTGTTCTATCGCATCATATTCCGGGTACCTGCAAATCGGTGAACTTTCCCAACATCTGTAAATCCCCAGCATCTGTATATAATGTGGAGAATTTTCGTGGGAAAGTGGGTCAACCATGAATTGTTGAGAATTGATGCGTCAATGAGACACACACTCCAGCGGTTGTGCGTAAAGGTAAGAATTTTCCTGAGCCGTAAGGGCTCATATCTATGGTAACCTGGCAGTATACGCTTTACACTTGGCTTGTTGTATGTATGCTGTGCATCTGGCACGATGCTGTCCTACCCATCTTGTGAACTACCGGCACTGTTCAATATCTTCCATGCTCTCGCTTGTGCTCTTCGTGTGTCACATGATGTGAAATTGATATATGACACAAATTCATACAAAGCATATCTTTTCTCGTATACATTTACTGTACCAGTATGTATCTGTGGCTCTGACAGGCAAGGCGTGAGTACAGCTTTTGTAGTACGCCCACATTGGGTGGGATATACAAGCTGTGTACAAAGTTGCTCCCTACGTAAGGCGTCAACAGCATGGGCTATGCACTATCTGGCCATTTGCACACTTTGATGTTTTACATGCTACTGGCTGCACTGAATGATGCCATACTTCTGGTTCACCAGCTCCTGATTTTGGGGGATCAAGCTGCATCCACATTGGCTTAGAGAAGATGCCAAGATTCGTGGTTTCTGTATCCTTAAAAGCCTGAAACCTGGCATCAATTCCACAATGCGTTCGTATTTGGTGGGAATTGTTCAACGTGAAACGCAACCATCAGAGCAATGGGTGTTTCTCAAAATAAGGGACCCAAAAAATGGATACTTTATTACCTTTAGTTGTTATAGATTTGGGGGGTCCCCTGTTTTGAGAAACCAGAATTGCAAAGAAAGTGGAACCCCTTGGAACGGCATGGAACCTCAAGAAGCGGTCCGAGTTTTGCGCCATGCCAAGGAAGTTCCTTGGCGCAGAGAGCATTTAGAAAGGCCCAAAGCCCATCCAAGCACTGCCCAGAATCTGGTGCAAATCTACCGCTAGGTAAAGATTGCCAAGAATGGACCATGAGCTTTATCTAAACCTAAGAGCGTATCTACTCTCTACTTGAACTCTCGGCTGGATTTACGAAATAAGCTTGGACTGCTCTTGCAGGGCTTCTCATGAATAGTAAAAATCAAGTTTAATCCTCCCATGATGTCTAACATATGATAACAGGGCATTCCTACAACTTCGATCATTCGCCCGAAGATTGGTGAACAAACATATGTGTATATTTACATTGAGAGAAAGAGGGAGAGCAGAGAAAGGAGAATGGTTCCTGTGCGCATGTACATTATATACATGCTGCATAATGCATGTGCACAATTTTGCACGGTCAGTGTACATCTATGAATTACTGTTATTGCCACTATCAATATCATTTCGTTCAATAAAATACAAAATTAAACTAGATCTATGTATATATGCAAGTGTGATACATATACATAGATATTTACACGTCTACATGTATGAATATACATTTATATACATACATACATATCTATATGAATGTATACGACGAACACCAACCTAGATATCTACCACCCCTTTTTGCCTGGATTGGCCACTTGACTGGGCCCAAGGGGCATGGTTTCCACCACCAGCGCGCCCATTTCGCTGCTCGCCTTCTCCTCAGCCATTTGGAGATGGTAAATCAATCATCGATACGGGTCAGTTGTTGGTTCACCGTGGCTAAGGATGGCAAAATACTGGCTGATTTATGATCTAGTCAATAATGCTGAAATACTCGCTAAATTATGGTGGGTTATGGGTTCGTCATGGATTGTGAATTATTGGTTAATAACGCTTAAATAATGCTGATTTAATTGGTATCGATGATGGTCAATCAATGATGAATTATAGGTTATTGAATGGTTTGGTATATATAGTGGCTAGAAATGGTTCATGATGGTTGATTAATTGGAATCATTGGTTATCAAGCTATCATGCTTAAATAAATGTCAAATTTATGATAAGTCAGCGGTTGGCCACCTTTGCTGATCGATAATGATGGTTAAATAGTTTATTACTGGTGACTTGTCGGTTGATATTAGTCAAACAATGGCGAATCGTTGATGAATCGGTGGTTAATCATTGTTGTTGAACGATTAATCAATGTTGAATTGTTGATTAATCATGGTGGCTAATGACAAACTTTTGATATCATCGAACCTGATAATCAGCTACTTGTCGCTGGAAAATCACCATCCCCCGTAGCTGATTTCCAGAGGGTACCAATTGTGTTGATGTTTTCTTAATAAGATTGTTTGTTGAAACAAATCGTCTATTGATTATATGTGGATGATTATGTAGATATAAATCCACAGGAGACAACTGTGTGAACAGTTCTGGCTGGTAAACAACCTTGTGGGTCAGCACACCATGAGGCTTGTCACCAACATTCATGGTGGTTCACCAAACCATGTTAGTTGTTTTTTAGATCAACAAGCAGTTCTAATCCTTCTATCACTGCGGAAAAAAAGCATGATTCAAGGATAAGAAACCAGCGAGCTGAAGCCAACTTGGGCGTTGTGACAAGGTGCTGGCCCGAGGCCTGGAACTTGTGGTTTCCCCACAAGATCGAACCCCCAAAAAATCATCGGCGCCTTTTTTCCCATCCTGCACCGGAACCTGCCGGAACCTGCTGGAACCTGCCGGAACCCCAGTTGGATGCTACACCCAAAGTCGATGTGGAACCCGAGGTGGATGCTGCATGCTGCACCAGAAGCTTCTGAAACCTTCACCGCTGCAAGACCAGGACCTGACCTTGCAGAACCGAGTCTGGATGCAACCCCAGAAACTCATTGGATTCCTGAACAACGGAACTACTACGGACCCTTGCGGAACCCAACCTGCATGCCATGCCGGAACTGGAACACGACGTGGATGCATCCGAATCTTTTGGGGTGGTAACTAACTTAGGAGTAGAGTGGACATTTTTGATAATATTCATGTCATGTCTTTTGGATATTCACGGCTGCAGAGGTGTTGACCCAAGACAAAATCTCCTAAGAGCGAATTTCCATGGGCTCTGTTTCTTCTTGGGATGTGAAGGTCAAGCGAATTCTTGGTTTTTGACCCCCTTTTCTGTTTAGATTCATTGATATAGATCATGCTTTCCGGAGATCGATCAGTGCTCACACAGCCAAGTGCAGCTGAGGGGCTTGTTGCTTGGACTTGACCAACTCCATCCCGGTGAGAGGTGGGGTGATGGTTCCATCTGGACCAACCATTCCGCCTGAGCGTCCAACTAACGAAATTCCCATGGTTTCAAGGTCCAAAGGCTGATACAAAACGTACCGTGCCAGCTTTGGATGGCCCATCAAAGGGAGCTTATCACGATCCATGCCGGGCAGATTGCAATGCTTTGCAAACGTTGCAACCCTCTGCGGCCATCAATTTGAGCGGATTTCAGATGATAACAGCCATGAATTTGATGGAGATGCCTTGATCTGCCTGGTTCCATGCCTGGTTCCATGCCTGGTTCTGCTTTGCTGAAGCCTTGACATCGCAGAATCCTCGCCTTTATTTCCCCCAGCACTCTGAACTCCCGCAAACTCGCGCTTCACTTTCAAGCGGTTGCAATAGTTGTCCTGGAAAGCTGAGAAGCCTCCCAGGCTTAGCGTGTGCCACGGTGGCTGCAACCACCCATGGTTAAACCAGTGGCCTATCCTTACACTAAGCCAGAGTTTTTTGGAGAAACTCAATGTGAGAGGGAAGGGATTAGCTTCATGAGTCTGGCTTGGGTGATCGCTTTCCACCCATAGACAAACCCTCCTATACACAGGAATCATTGAGGCTTACCAGTGGTCGAAGAATACATCCTTTGAGGTACCAGCATGAGCCCACATGAAACCCAGCTTGTGTACAAGGAACCATCCATTCGAAGGTAGCTTGGTGTGCAGCAGGTGCTGATTGGAACAGTTCCAGCAGGTCAAAAACAGCTTCGGAAACTATTCGAACGTGATTCGGAAACTAGTGAAAACGTGTCTCGGAAACTGGGATTCGGAAACTTCTGGAAACGTGATTCGGAAACTGGCGGGAGCGTGGTTCGGAAACTCCTGGAAACCTGATTCGGAAACTCCTGAAACCCTGATTCGGAAACTGGTGGCCATGTGCTTCAGAAACTCATGAGAGACGTGATTCGGAAACCCCTGGAAACATGATTCGGAAACTCCTGTACCCATGTTTCGGAAACTTCTGGAAACGTGATTCGGAAACTCCTGAAAACCTGATTCGGAAACTGGTGGGGCTGTGATTCGGAAACTCCTGGAAACGTGATTCGGAAATTCCTGAAACTTGATTCGGAAACTGGTTGGCATGTGATTCGGCAAATCCTGGAAACGTGATTCGGAAACTCCTGCACCCATGTTTCGGAAACTCCTGGAAACGTGATTCGGAAACTCCTGTGAGAACCTGAATCGGAAACTGGCGGGAACATTGGTCGAAAATAAACCCATGATGTGGA
>VSDK01009952.1:634982-645734 GCA_009767595.1 Symbiodinium kawagutii
GTTGTTGCTGTTTTTGTGGTGTCAAATCGCTAGCGGTTCCCCATCTGCATCTCCACTTTTCGCCCCCAACTTCGACTTCGAGACTCCAAAGCCCTCTGGTGACAGTGCATAGAAGGCAGGGAAGGGGATCCAGGTCGCGATCAGCAAAATGGATGCCTTGCGGAACCTCAGCCAATGAATTCGAGGATGGACATGGATGGACTGCTTAGCCGGACCTTACCCTCAAGCCACCAGAAACTCCAAGGGTTTGACAGGGAAACCCCCACCATTCACAGCCGGCGCAGCCATCAAAATAGCCCACTCCCATGAAAGTAGTGGGTCAAACAGGCCCGATTCTTTGTGTTACCAGCAGGTGAATACTAAACAAGCGGCTAAACTTGAGCAAGTTCTACAGCAAATCTGAAGCATCATCAGTCACTAGAGTCATGAACCACGCTTCATTGACTCACGTACGAAGTCCTTCACCGTACGGCCGTACGGAGTCAACCAGTGCTTCCAAGAGGCTCAGAATCTCCATACCTCGGATCCAATTCGATAGCTCGGTATGGTCATCAAAACAGTCATCTTTTCATCTCGTTGGTTGAACCACCCCGTCAACCAACGGCAGCTGCTAGTGCATTTGGAAAAAAGTGTTTGAAATTACTAAGCAGTTATGATAGCTGCTAAATGGTAGCTGAGAATGGTGATACCACATGCTGCATACGAATTCCTCAAATGAATTTGTGATTGTCCCCCCTGAAGCCATGCAGACCCTAAGGCAACCAACGGCATGCCGGACCATCCAAAGTGCGCCATCATTGATATCAGCATGAGAGTGTTGAAAGTTGCACTTTGCGAAGGGGATTGCTTTTGAAGGCAGTAGTTGGCCAAAGGGTCTAGCTGGCCAAGTGTATTGATCAGAAAGGAACTTTATCGAATTGAATAGAAGTGTGTTGCAAACGGGACTGCGTTTTGCCCAACGCGTTCTGATGCGTTCTGCAACGAAGCCGTTCAAAACCACATCTAGTGCAGGAGTTTGGAACAAACCAAAGTGTTTTCTTTCTTATTATCGTTATCATTGTCATTGTCATTATCATGTTTGTTATCATTGTCAGTATCATTATCATTATCATCGGTATTAGTGTCCTAGTGCGTTTTAGCATCATTGTTAGTGTCACTCTTGTTGTTACGACTATTAGTATTGTTGTTATTATTACTATTATGTCATTATGATTATCATTATTGAACTGCATCTTTTCTCACTGCGTTTCACAGGTTTCACCACCATCAAAACGAGCCGGCTGCAGGCGTCAAAAACATTGGAACCAAACATGAAGGACGCTGTTTTGCCATTTGTATGCGAAAAGAATTGGGGTAAGAACGAAAGTTTTGACACTTGCTGCCTGTAATGTTTTGGGGAGGCCGAACATGAGGAAAACTAGATTTCAGAAAAAAATATGTGTCTCCAATTATATAGTTGTCGCAAACGATGAGGGAGTAAGTTGGACCGTTGGAAAATTTGCTGCATGCAAAAAAACTGTTGCGGAGTGGAAGGGAAAACGTTCTTAAATTCACTGTTTGCGATGGCTGGCGAAATAATAATCATGTGGTGAGTGGTGGCTATCGTCTTTGGACTAGTGTCATGGTTCCTCCTTGGCTCAAAGTAGTAGCACCAGCCATTTGACGTGGTGCTGTCACCTAAATGATCAACAAATGAGGATGAAAGCCCGGCCCCTGTTAAAATGATGATTGTGTTGAGCACATCACAAGGATTAACAACGACATTGCATGATGGGCTCTGCATACACAGAAGTGATAGAAGACAGGAATCGGAGCAAGACAGGAATGCAAGACCCATCAATCTTAGCAGCAACAAGGTGATAATGACTGGAGCGGAGCAGAAAAAGGTGTCAAGACCAGCATGATCAATCATCACTGTCAACCATGAAGTGCCTAAGGTCAAGCATCCAAGATTACCCAACCACACCAACAGAAAAACACCCTGGCAACAACAGGAATTCGATTTTGTACAGGAACACAGTGACAGCCACTGAGACTGAAACTCAAGGAGATGAAATACGTGGCCCCTGCCAATGAACCACTTGGCAGTGCCGGAAACCCACGCAGATTCGACCCGGTTCAGACTTCACTTGCGCAGCCACCTTCTTCAAAAAATCGGATTTCTGGGCTACTTCTATGCTGGTTCTACGCTACTTCTATGCTACTTACTGCTACTTCCATTTCTCTTCTCTCAAAAGAGTGGCTGATCATCTCACCAAACTTTGCTTCACAAAGCGCTAGTCATGGTTGCACAGTGCTATCAAGCCATGTGACCGACACAACTTCCACTCCAAGGGACAGCAAACACTCTTGGCCATCGCTGTGTTCGACAATTTGTTGACGGTTCAGCCAGAACATGATCTCAGTGGGCCAAGTGGCTGATGCAATAGGCTTCCAATGCTTGGTGCAGGTGGACCATGCTGTGGTGACAAACTCGGAACTCCAAGCTCTCCAAGCTCCGTCCCGGTGCTTTGCTCGCACAATCTCACACGTGCTCGGTGCTGAATGGGGATCTTACAACCAGTCCGATAAGGCATCAACATGCACTACGACGCCAGTTTATCCCAATAGATTGAATTGAGATGAATTGGGATAAACTGAGTATGGACCCCAATAAATAGTTTTTGACCCAATGAATTGAGTATTTAGTGGGGTCCATAAACTGAAAAAACAATCATTGAGGATTTCCCATTGGCCATGGACCTTCCAGTGACATTTCTACCATCGAAACAGTGCCACGAAATTTGCAGGTCAGGTGACGCAGGCAAAGCAAATGCCGACTCCATATGCCACATAGACCTGTCGAGTCAGCATCAGTTTCATCATGCTTCATCCATGCACATGTGACGACGCATGAGTCCTTCTACCCTCACTTGTCTCACTGCAAATCCTGTGGAGATCAGCACTGCAGCGTTAAGATCCAGACCCACACATCCCACACCAACATCGAAACGGTGCCGCACACGAGAACTGCTACAGACCTGAAGCAGTCCGCTGCTTTGGTGCTTACAGACCGCTTCCCCCATTGAGGGATTGCCAGGTAGGGGGATTAGGGGTGTATGATTTGCCATCGAAAAGCTGCAAAAACGAGTACCAGCTGTGCATGCTTCCTCTGTGATCAATTGATTTCTGTCTGCGCAAGTTGTGCCTAATGAGGCGAACAGCACCAACAGAAACATCTGTGACCACCCTTCATGTCCACTTCAAGTGCCACCCAGGTACAACCCAGGCATCAGCATACGGCGGTACTCCGGGATGCGCGAACCACCCATCAGCACCAGAGCAAGCTGCATCAAGGGGCAAGTCATGATCCACTCCTTCGGGAAGCGACGTGAGGAAGGAAATGCCACCGCGCGATGGTCCGAGGGATTAGCCACCTCAGCTACCTCCAAAAGATGAACACAACAGATACTTTGCCAGATGCTCTTGAGCACAATGGCTCAAGTTCAGTGACATTTGGATACATTTGGTACATCAATACTCAGCAACTACCCAGAGCCGTGACCAGTAGGAAAATCCGGACGTAAAGGATCCTATGTGTTGGCATGCTCATCGGAGGTACAGTACACGGTTTTGACCTACAGCCACCAGTAAAAGAGTATCATAAATGATCGACAAATATCCCAAAGTCCTCTCGATATACTCCAAATATGTTTGATATATCAGCAAATACCCGTAGCAATGTAGCTGTTACATACCCAAATCTGTCAGCTCTGCCAAGACTCCAATGGCCGTGAAAAGTCCAAAGTGAAGGAAGCTGGACGATCAAGAAGGACGTCGTCCACCTTTTGATCGTTACCAAAAAGGGACCGCAAATGCAGGACGAGTTCAACAAAGTATACGTGCTGGTTTTCTGTGCTAGTCAATCTTTGTATCTAGCGTAATTCCTGGTCAAAGTATCTACTTATCTATCCGTATCGACATATAAATGTGCAATCATGAACATATGTACATATATCATGACATACGCTGGCTATATAATCATCATGAATGATTCACTGTTTTCAAATTTGAATAATCTGTGAGCAACTCACATAAGCATCTGTTTCAGAGTCGCTTCCGTGAGCTGAAAGAAGTTGAAGAAGGCCGAAAACGCTCCAACATAGACCTGGGTCGCTCCCACACTGAATTGCCCATGGGATCACACATAGAGGTGCAGTTGCTAACACCTAAGAATGATAACATTCAACGACCAGAAACATCTTGTCATTCTGATGGACTCAATGGTCATTTATGTTTGATTTTTATCTTTAATGTTGAAAGGACCACTGGTCAATTCATGGACTCAATCTGCCCAATCTGAGTGCCGCTGAGGTACCCCCAAGAAGCAGCAGACGGTCAAACGCTTCTCCAGGGCTGCCTGGAGCCAGGTCGCCAACGACTACAACGAGGTATCCCCTCCCACGGGGTGCACTGACTCCACCTGCGCTGCGCCTGCTGAATGAAGGAGAGCTTTGTGCCGTTGGCCATGCTGAGCCATCCCGCAAGTCCAGCAAAGAAGATGCCCGAAAAGATCTGGGCGACGTTTGTGGCCAACCAAACCCTGGTGCTTTGCTGGAGATCATGCTCCAACAAGCTCAACACCCTCAGCAGTTGAATAGTTAGCTCATCTCTCAGAGCTGCTTGGCTCAACAGCTGCTTGGAACTGGCTTCCTAGAGTGGCTTCGGTCTGGTACTTGGAAACCTGTCAATTACAATCCTTTTTCGGTCCTTGCGTAGCTGTTACTCCAAGCCTGGAATGCTGGTGTAGCACCGTGGGAACCCCAACTCCTTGCGTTTCGAAGTGGCGCTCTGCTATCCTCCAACCCTTGGCGCCTTGGTCACACGAACCGCATCGTTGTACACAGCTTCGTCTGCTGCAGTCGACTGGAGTTCACCTGCCCATTTCGGGTGCAGGGTTCACAACAGAAGTGAAATACATGCAAATCAAATGTGTGAAACCTGCGTATCAACATATACATATCTTTTTTACACATGTGTATGTATGTGAGTATACATTTACACATATATATATATATATGTGTGTGTATATATATATATACTGTATATACATATATACATCCTTATTAGTTGTCGTATGTGTTCCACATGTGCTGTGACCAACCAGGTCCAGCTTCAGCTGATGCTTTAGTGCAAGTGTGATTTAAAGAGCTGGGGATCTACCATCAAACATGGCTGATAATACAGATGTCCAATCGCATGAAAATATGTCATGGTACGACACCGTCCTCCTAGGTTACACCTAAGAAGCCTCCACTCAGTCGTGGAGGTAAAGGCTAGCCCAGATCTCTGGTGTTCCCGGTTTCTGTAATGGTCGACACCACTGGACCAGTCTCAGAATCGGAGTGTCAGGCTCATGAAAACCGTACGTCACAAACGCTGAGAGCTCGTTCGTAGCAAGACGCAAACAATGAAACTCATATTTGGGTATGTGCCAAGCCAAGGGGTAACCAATGGGCCCCACCAAGAAATGATCATTTTGACTGCGGGTACCACTATGGCTTGGCACATACCCATATGGTTGTGGGTCACGGGCCCCTGTACCCCTGGCTGAACACAGCCCCTAAATGACCCTGCACTAGTCCAACTGTTGCGATGTTCGTCAACCAATTTTGGGGATGAAACTCTCGACACAAAGCCACATTGCTATCCCTATTATTGATGGTTATCATTGTCAACTAACCATTAACCCTTACCCATTCCTTATCAACCAAATAAATATCATTAGTTTTATCATTGTTGTCAACCATGAATTGTTCTTTAACCATTATTTATCAACCATATATTGTCACCCCCAAATATCCCCAGATGGATATGTGCCAAGCCATAGTGGTGCCCACAGTCAACCATTTTTTGCCGATAGTAAAATCATCATTTTTTGGTGGATTCTAACGGTTACCCAATGGCTTGGCCCATTCCCAGATGATTAATGGGTTATAACATTACTGTAAATAAGTAATAACCATTATATAATATCAAATAACCATTATATAACCATTACCTTAGAAATTTTCGGAAGAGAAAGCTCCCCATCTTCGCAACGGGTCCGGGCCGTACCCAGATCCATGAATGGCTCTGTGCTTCCCCACGCGCGGCGTCCAACAAGGTCAGTGCCTTCACCGGTACCCACGACGGGTACCAAGGGATGTCCCCAGGGATCGCAGCGATCCGAGCGCAACTGGTGCCATGGGTTTAGTCATGGAGTTTTTTTCAGCTACGCAAAAAGGGGGTTATAGGATCCAAGTACAGAATTTGGTTCATGATCATTGCTGAAATTGTTGATGACCACGGGGAATTCTACCTGTTCCCAAGCTTTTGGGTCGATGTTGCTTGAAAACGCTTTGCAGTTGAAAATGGTTCGTACAAGTTGCCAGTTGAATCTCAAGACTTGCAGCTGGCAGAAGGTATCCAGTTCATCACGCCACCAGGCGTCAGCTGAGTATAGGGGGAGCCTACAACCACCTGTGGTTAGCTGGTGGTTCATTCGTGGTTAAAGCTTTGCTCATGGATAATCAATGGTTTAGCACTGGTCCTTGATGATTCGTATGATCTGTCAAGAGTCGGTTCACAATGGTAAATCACCAACGAATGACGAAGGATCGATGGTAGATCGATAGCAATAATATCCAGCTATGGCAAGATTCCAGGGGGTATATTGATATTGTGGATCTCTCATCTCTAGGAACACCTGCCCGTGGAAACTCGCAAAACCAGCACTGCCTCTGGGGATGCCATGCTTCTCGAATGCTACCCAAAGATCAGGTCTGCAGATTTTTTCAGTGACCACCGCACCAATACACTGTGACAAATGTGACATGTCGCTCATGCCGGATGATCATAACTTGTCAGAATACTTTCAGAGCTCTGAGCCAAGATACATCCACGGGGACAGAAAATTGCCAATGTTTCTGCTACATGGAGTACGACAGATGCACATTTTGCCAAGAACTGGAAAGAGATGCAAACCAAAAAAAACACATTGCAGTTTGATTAATTCCAACGCTTGCAAAAGCATCTGCCACCGCTGCTGTAGTGCAGAAATCATGGCCCTGCCTCCATCGCTGTCCTAAAATCAAAGCCTCATTTGTGGATTGACAGTTCGGGCAAGTGTTTGGATGCCCGTCAGCCCACAAGAGCAATGCTGTTTTCCTGGGCATCAACATGTTTTTTGTCTTTCGGATTTTGTCTATTTCTAGAGGAATTAACAGGCTTTTGTCTGTCATTGATTTCGGATATTTTGTTATTCCATAGCCTGGTTGTGAGATTTCTAAACGTTGGCTTATTCCTTTAGCTTAGACCTACTTTCAAGCTTCCAAAGTTCAGAACTTCAAGTGGCGGCGGCAACACAAATCATCAGTTCAGCATCTCCATGTTCAAAACTTCTCTCTCAAAGTTAACAAATGCAACGGACAAGCTTGAGAGTCAAATCCGTCGATCAAATGCATCCAGACAGGTTGGAAACTTCCTCCAAGCTGGGCAACCTTTGACCTTATGAGGTTGGCCCCCCCACGTTGGCGACCCCCAATTTATAGCTGATGTGATGAAGAGAACCGATCGGCGATCCTCAGGATCAACGCATGACCTTTTGACACGATCCAAATGTCTACCAGAAACTCACATTTTCCGGCTGATCCACTGATTTCCAGCCCCTCAAGCCAAAACAGCCATAGCCATCCAGTTTTTTTTGGCCGAGCCTCCGCCTGTTCACAACTGGCGTCAGCTGTGAACAGAATACTGATGTCAGCAAGCCATCTGCGGCCACTATTTGCCATATCCCATTCTGACAATGGTTCACGATTGTAGTGTTAAGCTGGCAATGATCGGCACGTATCCATTATTGACTGTACTGTTGTTAACCATTATCCTTATGGGTCAACCATGATCAACTTTCCGTTATGAACCAACACCTCATGGGCTCCCCTAGGTTCAAGTTGATTGGCCTGTTCACTCCGACTACAGGTGAGGGGTGTCCAAATCACTATGAATTAGCTTGTGCTGGTTGAGTCATAAGGATTCCACAATCAGAAAATATGGTGGGTGGAAAAGATTCCGCCTTCTGGACACTTCTTTGCAATGAGTTGTCTATACTGCCAGTTCCCTAAGGTTCAAAACAGCTTGGGCTGAAGATGCGCACAGCTTCGCGTTTTGCGCGCAGGATGGTCTTGCTGGCTGTGAACCCCGAAGTGCCAAAATTCCAAGCATTGCTGTGCTTCGGTGTGGCCATCCGAAGGATCCGTTCTTCCATAAGCTGAAGGCGAGGTGGTTGTCCTTCGAGTCTAGCACACTCGAGGCGAGGGAGCTAAGGCTAAGCCTGAGAAACTGCACTCTTTTGCATGCTAAGGAAGGTGATTTACGTCTGGCTGGGAACAGTGGGCGGCTGCATGCAGCTTTCTTTACTATGGCTTCATATGGTTTCCTGCATATGGATAATTGCATGCACAGCATAAAAGTGTATACCTACTGTACATGCGTATTCATTGATTTGTTCCAAGACATAGTCTTTGATTTGAAAGGCAGAAAATTAGTTTGTCAATCTACCCATCATCAAAATGAATGAAGAATTCCCAACTTCCGAAAGCTCATCAATCTACCCATTAATCATCAAAATCATCAGAATTAGAATCACCTATCCATTTATCATCAATCTACCTGCTTCGATGATTCTACCTGATCATGTAAATTTCTATGAGTGGAACTTGAATCATCAAAATCATCCACTGTTTATGACCATGATCCATAAAAATCCATGAAAGCCAGATTCTAAACCATAGATGTTCTACTGTTATCAAAAATTCCATTTTTATCATTTCTGATTACGAACCATTACACCATGGAATTCATGCTTCCAAATGCTGTGATCAGCACATTGCACCAAACCACAGTAACTCCACAGTCGGGCGCATGTCAAAGGCCCGGGCAACCCAAATCCAGCGATGCGACCGCGGTGTTGGGAGTGGCAGAGTGCTTGGCTTAAGCCAAGCTTGGCTTTAGTTCACATTGAACTGGCTGAAAATGGTCGAAGTACGTTGAATTCAAACTGGTCTGGCTGATGGTACTGGCTGATGGTTCACAAGTGTCAACAGTGGTCCCCAGTTTTTGGGTGCTAGGTGCCTACTCCAGGATCCGAGAGCAAGAAGAAAGAACAGAATGCTTAACCAAAAATGGCTATGGCTGGCAATATGGGGTACCCTAAAGTGACTTGGAAAAGGGTGGTTGGCATATAAATCCCCATTTTGCATGTTTGCAAATGACCTTGCTGGACTAACATACCTTCTGCATCCACAGCAGAGCGATTTTAGTAATTACTATTTTTGACCAGTAATCATTCAGAATCATTCATGAATGGATGATCTTGCCCCTGTCACCAAGCACCACGAGATCTCTGGATTTGTGGATCAGTTGGGAATCCGTGGCAAGCCGCTCGAAATGCTCAGAATCAGCTGGAAGAACCTGACGCACAAATATGCACAAATGGCAGCAACGGCAGGAGCAGGGCAGTGCAAAAATGCGTAGCAACTCCCGTAGAAGGAATCTGGGGAGAAAATCCATCCGAATCGCATATCTCAGCAGCAAAAGTGCCAAACATCCAACCTACTAATCAACCAATCAACTATAGTCGGTATATCCTAGTTTGGTTTGGCTGTATCCTACTATATACTTTTATGCTATTGGATGTTTAGTTGTGGCTATTAAGTGTCAGTCATGGATATCTGGATATCAATACCAAATCATAGTCATTACATGATGGTTTCTACTCATTGGCCATTGACAGTTATCAAGGCCCACTAATGATGAACCAACAACACCCACCTGATTACTGTAGTAGTTGATCTTGTTGGTGGTTAAAACCCATTCCAAATAAAATCATCAATCAACCGATCATCCCAAAGTCATTGGGGAGAACTGGGAGAAGAAAAATGCTAGTCAAACAAACCACTAGGTACGGATGTTTGAGCATGATATACAATGGTCACTATCGATTATTATTGATGACCCAACGACAATCACCCAACAACACCTAGTTATTAATGCATGGTCCTAAATGATTGACCAACACCCACCTGATACCAGCTGGTTATGGCTGACAAGTTGATGATTGGATTATTGGCCGATCTGGCTGATGGATGTTTATATCCATGGTGGTTACCTAGTTCCACCTGTTAACAATGGATTCATAAGGGTATCCCCAAACCATCCAATTTGGTACTAAGCGGGTAATTGTTCCAATAGAAACCTAATAGTTACTAAGCTATCCCCTATTGTCCGAAACTTTATCCGTTCCACTTTCCCTTGTCGGCCACAGCCAGCGTCACCCCTGTGCTGAGAACTCCAACTGCCCACAGCCAGCTGACGAGCTACACCTGGCAGGAAGCACATGGAGAACTGCAGCTGTTCGCCGCCAACAAAACGGGTATATACCCTCTGGTGATCTAACATAGCAATGGAAAATCACCCAATTTTCATAGAGATACCCTGGAAAATCATCAACAATTTTACATTAGATCACCAGAGAATAACATTAATATGCCGACAAACGCCTAGTAACCATCAAAGGTCACAACAATCAGCGATACGGATAAACGGCGATTAATGTCGCCATTTATGATCATGAATGGGATGTTACTTTACATATGGGTAGTTGCGTGAAAAAGACGGTGTCCAATTCAAGACTACTACGACTACGACGACGACGACGACGACGACGACGACGAC
>VSDK01009952.1:646046-662424 GCA_009767595.1 Symbiodinium kawagutii
ACTACTACTACTACTACTACTACTACTACTACTACTACTACTACTACTACTACTACTACTACTACTACTACTACTACTACTACTACTGGTAGACTATACTATGGCTATCACTACGTAGACTGCACTATGGCTATCACTACGGCTACGACTGTGACTATATGAATGTGGCTAAGACCATATGACTACGAATATACAACTATGACTATGACTAATATGAGTATGACTATATGACTGTGCTTGTATTCTCTCAGATATAATTATCTGGCGTCTTGATCAACCGAAATCCAGCACCACATCCACCACAGTGCCTGAGAGGTTCATCGGCTCATCGATCACCACGGTGAAACGCGACGGCAGCTTGGACGTGAGGATACAACTGTGGAAGAAATTGACTTCAAAGAAAACCAGCGGAAGTATATGAAACCATTAACCATCATGAACCCCTGTAAATACGCAAACAAATTCGCTTCAATGTGGATCACTGTGAATACAGTTTTTCTCCCACGGGATGTATCTCATTGATCTCTAGCGCTTTGCTACCTGTACTACTGAGTTCTTCGAACCAGTGTACGAGTTTGTTCCTGGAACGATGCTACGCATCGGCCATCCACACTGAGATGGCTCCTCACAAGGACTTCAGAAGTTCTACATGAGCTATGGTCAATATCTACGTTAGTTAACCATGAATATGGGATTGTCATCTAACTCGTTGCTAGCCGCTAGCCATTTTGACCACCATGATATCCCATTTCCACTTCTACCATGCCGTCCTCGAATGCCCGCTGGTATTGCAACGCCGCACGAAGCTTGACGCTTGTGTCAGCTAGTGGGCTGGGACTGGTCAAGGCACTTGAAATTTGTAGTCCGGTAATCGAAATCACGCGCAATGTCGCAGACAGGTTTTTGTACTTGGCCCCATAAAGTCCCTTCTGATTGTGTAGACATGCTGTCAACATCGCACCAGCTGCCAGTTTCAACTACCATGTTCAAGGACAAAATTTCTACTTGTGGCGACACTGCTCGCGTTTTGCTTCTCACTCTGTGTCAGGAGACGATGGGTCAGTGAGAGCACCATCCTTGCGCAATGGCATCCCAGGCTTTGTCCAATGCTGGACCCACAAATTGCTTGTCCAAGCAAATGATGAGTTTGGGGCACTAAAGTCTTTCTACCAATGATCCGAAACAAGCACCCAACGAAATCGGTAGGGCGGCGATGTTTTTTTGTCTTCAGCAAGCCGGTTCGACATAGCGTCATGACAGTGGGACATGAAGCGCCATGCAAAAGTAAAATAATCTGTTGTGTTCAAAGAGTTCAAACACAACAGGGCCCAGTTGGGAGTCTTTCTGCTAGGTCTCTCCAATTCAGAGTACAACCACTTCTGAACAACTGGTTGGGAAGACTCCGATCCGAACGCTCAAAATTGTGGCTATGAAAAATTGGAACTAGCTCTGCCTTTCCGCCCTCCGAAAACGCAATTGTGGGCAGCACTGTGCTGATGGAAGAAATTCACAAACCTGGCAGCGAAAGGGGGCGAAATTGGCTGGGCATCGATCTGAGTTTCCTCAGGTTTGGAACCGAACCTCAGATCTTTGAGCCATGAAGCTTCAAAGCTCAACTTGCCAGCTCTGGGGCATTTTTGGAGAGCTGGAACTGGTTTTCTATTCATGACTCCCCATGACACCCATGAGAATAAAATGGAATAGCAAGCCCGGAGGCGAGAGAAATTTCATGGCTCACCTGTGTACAATCTGGACTCGATCTCTGGGATTTTGTGGAGTCCAGCTCACCCATTTCGGGTACAGCAGCCCACATGATGATTTTCGAGTCAACCACGAGCTCGGAAGGATTTTCCGTGGCTTGAGTTGACCGCCTCAGGGATTGTGTGAGCCTGGAGGCTTCAAAGCGCTGGAAATCTCAGCGACTCACAGATGATTGGGCTGTTCCAATGGAGATCCCGCAATCAAGCAGCGACTCATAACCGCTTCATAGCTGATGATGACTGTGTTCTTCGCTGAATCGCCGATTCAACTCTGTGAGGAGTCGCTCACAGGTCTAATTTCAAACGTGTCGCATCTCCTTGCTGCCTTTCGGCCAACTAGTATTTTCGAGATCTTTCAAGGGGTTGCACAGATTATAGTTGCCATGCAAGTACATCAGAATGCTCTGCAACACTTCCAGTGGCTAAAATTGTATGGTCTTGGTCTAAAAGGGGAGAGCTACATCCCCTGGTCGGGCTGCCCACATGCCTCTCTGGTGCTCAAACATGTTGAATCATACAATCGAGGTAGAACTGACTGAAGAGGTCTCCATGGCAACAGAGGGAACTTTCAGAAGTGAGCATTCGATCAAATGTGTCGCATGGTTCCGATCGTCTGTGCAATCTAACATGCCCAGCTATCAGATTGCATGAAAGGTATATCTGTTGGTGGTTGGGAAATGCCTATTTTCATGCTACAGCTCATACTGATGTTCGAGGTATATGACTCGCTGAAGAGTCAAGCAGCAAGTTGATGTCTCATCTGCCACGACCCCTCTGAAGATGCAGCTCTCCGTGTAAGATCATGGCCAATAAGCATCAACAGATCATTCCGACTGCTAATTCATCGTGGTGAATGATCATTAATGTGGCTAATGGTAAGGATTTCGTGCATGTCTTAATGCACAGCGCGGCTTGGAAAGCACGCAGTGGAGCCGCCAAGAATTGTAGAGCCTGGCAGAGGTCAAGCATGCTGTGCGCAGGCGCTATCAATACTACTGGTATTTTTTATTGATAATTGATGAATTGATTGGTTCTCCTACCCAGTCAGTGACCATTGCCAATCCCGATAAACCATCGTTGATGATGAACTTGTTGGCAGGGCTCATGGTATCTCTTGCAATCCACAATCTGCAGGAGAACAAGGTCAGCCTGCTGCTAAGAAATGGCCAAGGACCATTGACTTGGAAGTCGCGTCTACATGATGGGTGATCAATACTCCTTTATCCCGAAACCCTCATCTCCGCAGGAAAAAAATGCGCGAATCCCTCAGAGGCTCATGTAAGACTTTCGCAGGTCACAATGGTGCAACTTTGAAGGGAATTGTTTTTTTGCGTCCAAGCCTGATTCCAATTCAATGGGTGATGTTCAACATAGCAGTGTTGCCGGTCTCCGAGGTTCTTTTCGCGGATTCTTTGCGAACTCGAGCGCGACACGAAAAGTCAGCATGCATCAATGCATGCTGCAGTAGCCATGGATCACCCAGCATGAAGTGGCCCCAAGACCATTCGGCCCATATGTTCATTGAGCATCAAATAAAACCTATAGAATCCTCGCAAGGCTTTTGACCAAGTTTCGCAAGGAATTTCTTCCTGAAAGGTTATCATTTCTGTATTTTCCTAGGAATAAACCGCCTCGGAAATCCATTTGCCAACGAGACCCTTCAGCTTTTTTCCCATGCCTGGAATCACGCTCGCATTGAGTCCAGTCTGCTTTTGGTCAGCTCAAAGGACCCAAGAAACACCTTAAGAGCACTGGAATTCTGACATCCAATCTCTCTGTTGGTCCACAAGTTGTACACCAGACCTTCTCTGCAGCGGGGGGAGGACTGATTGACTCAGGGTGGAGGCTTCCCTACTCTCGGCCACTGTCATCCTGCACTGCTGTAAGTTCCCAACGAAGCCCCCGATCGACATCCAAGCCTCAGCTGTCTGCCCCAAATTCTTTGATCAACGTTGCCCCACATAAACATCACCGTGTCTCTGTGGGTAGGGTGCACCACTACATGGACACATCCCCAAGTCATCCTAAGTCCATGTTGCGGACCCGTCCGTTTTGAGAGGAAATTTATGGATAGCTCCATTCGCAACCCCAGTGATGGCGTCAGAAGAAGTGGATGATGATCAGACTCTGTTGCTAGTTCCAACTACTGTCAAGGAACTGCACGGAATCCAGCTCCGACAAAGAATCCACGCATGCCTTAGACTTGGATGCCGGGTCGGGTCCATGGAACTAGATCCTCAGGGCCATTCGAAACTATCCTCAGGGTACATCCCAGAACAAATGATTTCTGGACGTAGCCGGGTGAAAACTTGTGCAACTGTTGAAACGAGCTATTGTGCCAAATACTGCTTTTCATGTTTGGACTCTCACCAACAACTGACATTTTCAGAATATAGCCAAATGGCGTAAAAACAACTATTGGGGAAGACTTCAAACAATGTCATTCCTTCTCAGAAAAACCAGAGGTCCATCATCAGTGCTCACTGTTTTATCATATTTCTTTGGGGATGTGTAAAAAATCGGGAACCCGTGCGGTCCGGAACCAGTGCTGGGCGCACCGTTGAGGCTTGCACCATCAGATCTGTATATCCTCAGCACTTCGTCTGCGATGAGATCCTCACAATGCCGCCCGGGACACACAACGATACGCGAAATTTCACCGCACCGCGCTGCCTTCATCTTGGGGCGTTCCATGTAGTTGGTCAGAGGTTTCCTGCCACATCCAATGGGACTTGCGCTTGGAACAATGATCAACAAAGTCATATTTCACAAAATGATTGTCAGAAAGCGTGGAAGAACTTTGGAGGAATGCAGAATTCTTTCGCATCACACAGTTGCCACAAGGTCCTCAAATTCACACGAGTCTTTATGAGGTCAAAGGGAGTTGTGAACCTGAGAACAAAAGCGGCCGCTGAGACATTGTGTAGGCTGATGTCTTGGCCTGTTTGACTGTTCCGCTGCTCTTTACACATGCAAAGTCAGCATGTTCCCAGTTTTTTTCATGCCGATGCAGCGGATACGCAGCACCCTGATATGTTTGGGCAAAGCATCAAGGTCCAAGAAATCTGATCGCTCAAGCTCTGCATCCCCACTGCTTTGACCATCCAGCGGTTTGTCCCAAATGGTGGTTTCGACCTAGCCATAGGGGACCCCCAAAGTCATCCAATATGATTCATTTCTAGCAATAAACCAAACATCTTTAGGGTTGCCTATTTGGGGAAACACTAAAATCAATCTGTGTTTCCCACGCGGAAAAAGCCTGACCCGCTATGCCAGGACGGTCCAAAAAATGGTGGAACCGCCGGACCAGGCTGTGATCGGTGAAGTCACCAATGAGGAAACCCATGATTCTTGGATTCAACTACTGGTGGCTTCTTAAAACGGGCTACTCCCAGTTATCATCCAATTGATTAACCATTTTCAGTGATAAACCATTCTTTTTTAGAAGAGCCCTATTTTGAGAAACCAGCATTTGTGGTGGTTCCGAACTGGTACCACATGGCTGAATGATCCATTAATCTCGCTCCCCACATCAGGAATACCAAAGTGATGATCGGATCTAGCAGGGGAACCACCAGGCAGCCTGGGGTGCACCCCCATTTATTAACAAACCTTGGCAACATTGTTGGTGCTTGCTGGTGCTCAATCAGTCTCAACTATTCTCAACCAGTCTTAAGCATTCTTAACAATTCCTAACCATGGCACCAGGTTGGTTACCCATTGATAACAACTATGAATCGAAACTAGTTTTGTTGTTGATCATTAATGTCATTACCCTGGGTTGGTGTATCATCCACAGATTAATCTCTTCCCCCTAATACTAACCCCCCCAAATAGTAAGCACGGCGAGCTATTCATTAATTGGTTTTTTTTTAATATTCGGGTCCCGGACGGACCCCTAGTAAGCAATTCAAATTCCTTATTAATAAAAATAGACAATTTGATTTCAAAATTTAGTTAGATCCCTTTTTAAATTCTATTTAGAATATTGCTAAAATTGGATTTCGAAGCTTACCCCTAATAATCAATTCAAACCCCCTATTAATAAAAATAGAAAATTTCGATTTCAAAATTTAATCACATCCCTTTATAAATTCTATCTAAAATATTGCCAAAATGGGATTTCGAAGCTTACCCCTATATAATGAATAATCAATTCAAATTACTTAGTTGCAAAAATAGAAAACTGTTATTTCAAAATTTAATCAAATCCCTTTTTAAATTCTATTTAAAATAGTGCTAAAAAATGAATTTAAAGAGGACCCTAATGATAAATTTTCAGGATCAAGCTATCTTTGTTACTAGGGAGTAAAGACCCTTCTGGAATGAAGGTGTTTTCCTATTGATGTTCAATTGCCACAATTGATATATAACACAATTAAAAATCAGAAAAAAACAGAAATCGGGAATTCCACGCCTGTTTGTATTATTTGGGGGGCATTTAGCAATAGGGGGAAGGGATTAAGTTCCATCTTTAAGCTATTTCATCAACTAATGTCGACAAACCCATAACTGATGTCTTTATCAATCACCTCACCGTGCATTAACCACTGACCCTCAATGATGAACCATGATCAGCCATCAGCCGTCACATGATTCACAATCCTTAGCGTGAATTGTCTATCAAAAAATAAACTCCATTGTTAATGAAAGGTTCAACACGACTGCACATCATGATTTCCTGAAAAAGGCATTCATCAACCATCCACGAAGGATCAACCATTATTCAAAATCTTTTAAACATTATGTGCCTTTCATGGACCATCAATCAATCATTAGATCACCGTTAAGTAGCCATGAATCAATTATCAGTTAGTCATGAATCAACCATTAATCAGTTTACCATGAATCAACCGTTGATCAGCCATGAAGTCGTGACGAAGCAACATCAAGCACTACTCAACCATTTGTCACCCATTAACCAACCACTCGACCACCACTAGTCAACCATCAATTAGCCATGGATCAACCACCAATTCATCATGAATCAACCATTAGATCGCCATGAATCAACTATCAATCAACCATGCATCCACTTTGAATCGATCATTGATCACACATCAGCCATTGAACCATCAACCCATCAGCCCATGTAACCCGTCAGCTTCCAGATCCCAGTGGCGTAGCTGAGATCAAGCCCGCAGCACTGCCACATACTGCGGCCACCCTGACATCCAATTGTGGTTGATTCAGGCTTGAAAGCGGCGATTCAATGGGAATTGTTGCTTCTCGAATGTTAAACAACGGTGTACAACACGTCAAAGTTGGGGTACCACACCACCCAAATAGCTGCACTGAGTGGTCAAAGATTTCGTTGCTCAGGCCCTGTCCCAACCGGAAGATGGTCCACATCACCCTGTGAAGTCCAATCGCTTGCAGCCTGAGCGCAGAAATGATTGCGATTGCACAGGTCATAAACAAAGGTTTCTTTTGGTTTCTTGCTTGGATCGTTTGCACGATTTTGTGATTTCTTTTGCAGGTTTGCTTTCCTTTCGAAGTGAAACCTGGACACATCCGAGATCTCAGTTGAGCGGTGCCTAATTCTGCCAGCTTGAAACTCAGGTTCTGACGATCTTGAAACACTCATAGAGCGGATACTGAAGACAACCTTGGGCAATGACTATGGATGAAGGCTTATATGTCAGGATGACGCTTCATGAGATGGTTAAATGATGATTACTCATCACAACATGAGTTTCATCACTACCATGTTTCACACAAAAGGAGCTGACGCTGCTTGACTGTGCTTGTCTCAGGAGCTGGCTCTGGCACATATCCCGCATGGCTGTTGCCTGTACAATGGGACCCGTCACATCTATTCAAATTTGTTATACGATATCTATACATAAGTTGTCCGCACAAGTTTAAAAGGGTAAATGATTATTGTTATATTTGTTACTGTTATCATTACTATCATTATTCAATCCATGTGTATATATATATATACATGTATAAATGCTCTTCTACATGTATGACATGTTATCCTATCCATGTTCAATCCATATAATATATATATATATATATACATCAAAAAATATTTGACATGTTTAACAAGCTAACTACTACAAATGCGCTTTCTAAGGATGGCGATGCCATTAGCTGACGCATGGCTGGTGCTCCTGATGGCTGATACTGGGTAATGATGGTTAGTAATGAGAGCCATATCGGTCAGTGATGACTCGTGAATGATGGATAGTGATGGTTAATGATGGTTAATCATTGCGAATAATGTAATGGCTAGTACATACAATAGAGGAGAATACCAACAATGACAGACAAATTCCAGGGATGCTGTGCAAAGATACGGTTCATGGAAAAAAAACCTGCACCAAGAGGCAATGGTGCGTAATTGCCAGGAACTCTTCCGAAGTAAGAAGGTCAAGTATGCATTTTTGAGTTTTGCCTCACCTCATTTGAGCTTAAGCTCGAAGGACACCAAAACTTCCTATCCGAAATCGAGTGCGAAGCAGTAGATGAAAAAGCTCGACCCTCGATTTCGTGTTTTGCCTCTGCCCTACTCTACAGCTTGAAGCAGCCCCGCCTGAAAGGATGCCAGCACAACAGATGTGCTCAACGGCAAGGCGAAGCAGTTGCAACCCATCTGAGCAGCCAGCAGAATTTCCAGCACTGAGAACCAACAACTTGGGTGTTTCTCAAAATATCAACCATTCAAATTTGTAGTAACAAAGCAACATCAAGCAACCATTTACAGTATACGGTTCCCTATTTTAAGATACCACCACTTGATGGGCCTTTGGATGCCTCAAAGGACATTCGGGAAAGCACAGCTGCGCCATAACTGAAGCCAGGCCTGCAATCGCTGCTTCATCAAGTCCTTGGTGGCCAGGGGATGGTGAGGTCATGTGCTCTGCTGGAAAAACTGGGTAGGCACAAGGGTGGCCCCAAACGATGGGGACCTTTGAGAAATCCATTTCGGGCAAACAGAATCTGAGAAAGATCTCAATCTTGATTGCATTCAAAGAAATCTTAGATCATAATCTTTCATAATCTCACATGGTTTATCTCACTCTTAGATCTTAATCTTAAATCTGGTTGTGGGTCAAAACCCCGTCCCCCTGGTTCCCCATCATTTACCATTGTTTTCCCTTTTATTACTGGTTAATATCTCCCAATCTTGGTTGGTTGACCCATAGCCATCTTTGACGTCGGAGCCTGGCGAGGGTCAACCAACGGTGACCTCCTGAGGAGCTGACCACGGGCACCCGCACCACAGAGGCTGCCAGTTCTCCAGCAACGGAGGCGCCCATGACGCTGCAGGTGAACCTGCTGTTGATCAGTGCTAGGAACAGCTGGGCACATACCCCGTAGGGCCGTAACTCAGACATTGTCAGTTGCCTCTGGGGAAGCGTAGATCTTGATCCCCTCTGGTGAGAAACTGCTGACTTCTGATTTTTGGGAGCCGGGATGTGCTCCATTTCCGTTTTTTGAGGTCAGGACCGAATGCGACTGTGTTGGCTTGACTGACTGGAGGCAGCCTGAGAAGGGTGTGGATGGGGGCGTGCGTGGGTCATGTGCCAGGCACTTTCCTCTAGATCGGCAACCCACACCTCCATAAGTTGCAGTCTTTTCTTCATGCACTCCTGAGTCTCAAGCTGTTCACAGGTCAGCCCAAAAGGGACACATGCAAACAGAATCCTCTCTCCTCCCCTTTCTCTCAGAACATCAGGATGCTCACATTGCAATCTGAGGCGCATAAGTTACGAAGAATACGGCAGAAGCTGTTGCCGCACCTGACCACAGCTGCGGAGAGCCGAAAGTCCCTACTCCAAGCCGTGGAGTTGCAGAAGTTCATCTCAGGAGTCCTATCACTCGCCTGCAAGCGCAAGGCCGCAGCCACGATACAACCTCAGGGAACACGTCGCTCGCTATCAGCCAGCCTTCAACAAGGATCAACCTGGAACCTGATCGACTGGGAGGTTGTAGCGATGCAGAGATTGGGTGGCCATGGATCCACACCCTCCTACTGTCCTCTCACATCCCAAAGATAATCACAGATCGAGCAGCTTGGTCCAAGTGTTCACCTTCCCATTTGCTTAATAATGGGGCTTGAAGATGCAGAGCCACACGCGCGGTACTCTGCGATTCCGACACAGGACCCATAGGCACCAGATCAGAAACAACAAAACACGGGACATACGAAACCAATGGAGCATAAAATGCACAAAATGATCAAGGTGAGGAAGGATTCCTTCCGCTTTTGGGATGCGCGCACATGTACATCTACAAATGCATGCCTATAAATCTATAGGTATCTGATATGTGCATGTGTGCCTCCCGATTTTTGTCCCCTCTTGAAATCAGTAGATGTGCCGCTGCATGTCGCTGTGACCCTGAGGAAACTAAATGCGCTATGCGTATGTACCATGTGGAGCATATTTTCAAATAATATACGCATCATATGCATGCAGTATATATACATGTGTGAGTAGCGTGCATACACATGCATACGAGGTGCATGCACGTGTTTGTATATACATATGTATAAATAAATATATAAACATATATATATATATATATATACGTCAAAAACTAAAAAATAGATACATAGAAATACAACTGACTAAAATTCCAATTCCTATATATATATATATTGATATATACATATATATATATATATGCACATATGAATAAGAGATCAAATGTCAACATAAATCCATCATAATCTATCCATCCATCCATCCATCCATCCATCCATCCATCCATCCATCCATCCATCCATCCATCCGTCCATCTTCATCAAGAAACTGCAGGGCCCCTGAAGGTGAAGCGCAGCGGCTCTGCCTTCGGGTCCTGGCGGCCGCGGTTGATGTGGCGGCCTGGGTTGGGTGGATGGTTCATCGTGGTTGATAATGGTGGCTGATGAACGGTAGAATGATAATGGTGGTTAATAGTGGCTTAATAGTGGTTATAATGGTGGATAATGGTGGCTTAATAGTGGTTATATAACATGGGTCAGTGGTGGCTGATAGTAGTGGCTGATTATTGTCGTTGACTATAGTGATAATCGTGGTTGAGAATAGGGGTTCATCGTGGTTGACAATAAACGTGGCTGATAATACGGGTGAATCGTAGTAGGTGATACAGGTCCTTGATTTTGCAGGTAGTGGTTGATAAGGCAGGTGAAACGCTGTAGCTGATATTGGTTCATGATGTTTGGTGGTTCATAACGGGTGGGGATGGTTGGGAATAACCAGCCATGACTAGCTCTCAGTAACTCATGTTTTCGAGTTGCAGCACCACTGGTGTTGGACATATTTTCTGCCCTCCCGGGGCTCGCCTCAGGGGGTGGTTCGTCACTGCTAGTCATGTTTTCTTAGTCAATGTTAGTCATGTCATGTAGAAAATTGTTGGTTATTTTCTCATAGAATGTAAAAATTATGGATGTAGAACATGTCCAGAAAAATGCCGGCATCTTAAACGCCGGGAGCGTTAAGGTATGATTTGTCAAGGTTGCACAAAGCCACTCTTGACCTGGTGTACCGTTTGAGTATCAACTATCATTTGGGCAATATTTGAATTGATATCATCAATATCGTAATGTCTTCCCACTACATCTCTGATTGACCCGATGTGGTGATCTCTAGCTGAGCTTTGATCACTGCTCACCTTTTCTCAGGCGCGGGGAAGTCTGCTCGCCAAGTGCAAGCGGCTCAAACCACGATCTGCGATGCGTTGCCAAAGATTTGTAGGGCCACTTTTCCAGTGGAGTGCCCCGCAAGCGATTGGTTGAAAGCTTTTACCTTAGCCCAGGCTGAGGGACGGCCTCCCAACTTGAGATCCATAGCGACGGCTTTCAAGTGCAATGTAAATGGCTAATCGTTTACTCCAGGTATGGATGATTCATTGTGGTAATTGTTGTTCGTCAACCGGCTGGCTGTTGATTCTTGTTGCTATGTCGGACCCCGGATCCTCTCTTTCAATCCATGAAATCCATGAACACCTTACAATCCACAACGAACCACGCCAAGGAACGATATCTTCCAAGCCAAACACCTGGTCGATATGCACTTTCAGTTTGCCTTGTTCCACCAAGGAGCGGACCTTGGGCATTCACTTTGCGACGTTTAGGAGCTTCCCTGGTGGTTTCAGCAAGTGTGCCATGTGAAAACCTGCAGTTCTGCCCAAGTTTGAGAAGTTCTTGGCTCAAGATCCTCACAGGTGAGAAAAAACTCAGCAAGGAAAGATAAGGAAAATAGATTATGATTAGATATGATAATTATCTTTTAACTTTCCTTGATTGAATAGATTATGATCAGAGATGCGAAGAGTTAGATGATGATTAAATGATTTGGAAAGTTGAAAGACAATCTCTTGCCGTAGCGATGTCAGCGGTGCTCCAGAAATCGAGGCACAATGTCGATCTTCGTATGTTCAGAACAGCTTCCAACACAGTTTGGAGCAGATTCTCGAACGTCCGGGCGATGGAGCCGGGTGGATATGGATGCCTTCGCTTCTTGCAACAACCTCGCAATCCAAAACAAGAGAGGGCCAGGAGCTATCCCTTAGAAGTTGCCCCCTTGTTCAAAGTAGATAATTTGGATCGAGGAACAGACGCCATCCCAGTCTTTTTTTGGGAGCAACAAGGGGAAAATGGTAAGCCCAAGTGACGTCACAAAGCTGCCACCGGTCTTGATGAGATTGAACGCATGATCTCCGGTGCCTTTGAGTCCAACACAGTCGTAGACCACATCCACCGACTTCGACTTTAAAACATCGTAGTAGTTTTGCTCATGGTAGTCCTGAGCAGAAAGACGTGACAGAAGTAAACAGCTAATTAGTAAGTGCAATTATTCTCAATTATAATTGGCTTTAATGCTCAAAAAAACAGAAGACTAAACAGGTAACAAGTACATTCAACAACAATAACTTAGTCCTTAATGCGCTTAATGGATTATACTTAATTATATTCAATTATGCTTACAATTACCTTACTAATTATGCTAAGAAGTAACTAGTAAGCATAGTCCATGAAAGTCAAAGGAAAGCATAGTTAAACAGCCAACATCAGCTCGCAAAAAAAATTTAGCCTGTACCGGTTTTCAGGTCCGGAAAATGTCCGAAACAGAGCTTCTCCAGTGTAGCAGAGCATCAATCACCTGATCCGCACCAAGCTGACGTACAAAATCTGCATGACGGCTGGAGCATGTCGTGACAATCCAGGCAGCCCCCATGGCCTCACCAGGTGGCGGAAGCGCTGGTGATGCAAGCGCTGTCCAAAACTCTGCAGTGGGGCAGAACGGGTCACAACTGGTCAGAACTGGTCAATGCTTCAGGTCACGGGCCCCGTACCAACTCCTGGGTGTTCACATCCCATGACCAAACTAGTCCAACTGTGGGATGTTCACCAAATCACTTTTTGCATTGTTTGATGTTGACCCACAACATCCCACAACATCATGGCTATTTGTCAGCTTACGCATCAGCTTTTCAAAGGGTCCAGCCTTCGCCAGCTGGATTCCCATGTGACCAGTGCCACCGCCTCTGGAAGCATCGCGATGAGATTTTTGGGAGCAACAAACATGCTTCGTTCACCCCGGAACGGTTAGCAATGGCCAATCATGGCCACCTATGGCCAACGACGACCAACTAATAATGATGAATGATGCTCCAGCTGTTAATAAACTACCAGCGCTTCATTCATTTTCCAGGATGAATAGCCAACCCCTTCCCAAACTCATCAGCGCCCGACAGTCATCAGGCAGGGGACATCCAGTTGGGTCATAGATGTTCTGATCAGAAATGTGATCAGAATTGAAACAGATCCAGATATATAAACATTCATATAAAGGCTCCTCAACTCGCCACTGGCCATTGCAAATGATATGTTTTTCCAGCAAATGGTGTTCCCCTAAGTTATTCACGGCTGACGTTGTACAGCATGTTGAAATCCTGGGCTACGGACAGAAAGTGGCTTTTCGTGATGATTATTTTAGATCGGTAAAGGCCATTCACCATCAATGTGTGAACAGGCCAACACATTCTCACAACCGAAGCTCCAAGTCATGGTAAGACCTCCTGGATTTTTCGCTGATCAGCAGGGTAACAGCTTGCAGCATTCAGAGCTCCCAACCAGCAAGGCTCAGGATGTTGATCATGGTTGATAGACTTCATGCTCAACAACGGTTGCCAGGTATGGTGTTATCCCCTCGAAAGAAACTCTCTTGTTTCACCCTTCCCACAAGTTTACCTGGTGAAGCGCGTGACTCTGATCCAAGGCTCTTCCACCCAGCACCAGCACTGTGGTGTTCGGATGCTGAAACTGAGAACCACGTGCTGCAAAGGTCAGAGATTCCAGGCCCGTCAGTGCCACCATGGGCATTGCTCCAGCTTCCAGCATACCTCCAGGCTCTTAGCAAAAGGTTGTGCCATGTTGTACCATGTTGTACCACTAATGACAGCCAGGTATGTTTAGTTGATGGCTGATGGTGCACTTTTCTGCGATCTTTCGATGTCTCCCAGAAACCTCCCTGCGAGGTGAACCCTTCGCACAATGCAGCTCCGGCGCTCATGCTTTTGGGTTTTAGTCCCAAGACTGACTCGGACACCACAGCGTACTGAGCATACGTCCCAGCCGTCGTGGCTGCTTCAATCAGGGAGGTGGCCTCACAGGGCCCATGGCATGGCACATAGCATGGCCCATGGCACATGGCCCATGGCCCATGGCATGGCCCATGGCATGGCCCATCTCGCCTCTCCCCAGACTTCATCCCCAAGCTTCAAACGTTTGCAGCCAGAGCCCACGGCTTGGACCACCCCGGCCACATCGTAGCCCAGCTTGTGGGGATAGGTCCAGCTCCAACCAGCCATTTCAACGATCTTGTGGTCCACCTCGGAGGCTTTCGAATGAAATTCTTGGGAACGATTGGCTTTATGAAGGATCGTAAAGCCTTCCGAACCCTCTGGAACCTGACCAAAGTAATCTGGGCTCAAGACCCTATAGCAAACAAAGTTTCGCAGCCGAGCTTCGGGGTTGATGTTGGAGGCATAGACTTGAAGCAACACTTCGTTGCTGCCAGGGCTTGGAATGTCCTTGGAACCACTGCTGACCACTGACCTCCAACCAATCACCTGTACAGTGTCCTGGATCAGCAGCCTCTGAGTCCACTGAAGCTGAAAGGGTGCAGGGTGCAAATGAGAGCAGCAACAGCGGCAGCAAAAATTAACAACAACAAAAATAATAAACAAAAAAACAAAATAGAAATAAAAAGGAAAGGAGAAGAAGAAGAATAGGAAGAAGAAGAAGAAGAAGAAGAAGAGGAGCAACAGTAGCAGTAACAAATGTACCTTCACGACAGCGCCAGAGGCTCCACATCCATCACGGCGATTTTCTCCAGGTGAAACTGGAAGTCCCAGCTGCGATTTGTCACCACTGCAGCTCGCATCTTGGCTGCAGACACTGGCCAGATCCTCAAAGCTGCCAGTGGCTGCACTCAGTGGTGACCCATAACCAGCACCAGGTTAGAGATCATGAATGAACCATAATCTGCTGTAAGGAGACAACATGACAAGCAACAGCAAGTTTATCAACAGGTGATTGCTTCATACCCATAGTTGCACTCGCACGGACAAGTTGTGCAGTTCTTCAGATGTTCTATATTGATATCCAACGATTTCACCTTCCTGAGCCCAAAAAATCATGAAAGTTGCAGTAATAATGCAGAATCATGTCACCAGCCGCTGCAATGTGGACTTTGACCCTCACCAACCGCATGCTAGCAAGAAGCAAGCCATCTAAGAACTGAGTTGCACTGTTAGATTATGTTCCAATATTTGGCATATGAATATGTATTTAATATATATATATATATATATATATACGCATGTGTGTGTAGATTTTGTTTGTTTCAAACAAGCAGTGTTCCCACAGTCCCACAGTAGTCAAGCCCCACCCAATAAACACAGTATTCTGTTGGTGTTGAAACCCGCTTGCGCTACAGCTGAGCCGCAGGCTTCACCGCCAAGTCACAGCGCCAGGAGCCCTCCGATTGACATGGTCATGGGCGCCATGACTTGTGCTTTGATTGGTGGATTCGCAGTCTGACGCCATGGTGTTCATCATGCGTTCATCATCATGGGTTCATCATGTTCGGCTTCATGTCTTTTTTTCAATTGCACATGCTTTTCTTGCTTTCAGCGACTCGAGCAATGGTGCTTGAGCCAGCATTGAAGGGCTTTCTGCATGTCCTGTGTTGTCTCAGAACCATGTAAGACGTCCAAATTTCCCATCCTGGTGGGTTTTTTCCCATCACCATCACATCCCCATCTGAGCACACCAATCATTCCATTATCCATTGGATTTTCCCTAGAACAATGATCTCCACGGCAAATACACATCTGTGGTTGTTAACCCAGAATCAGCACCAAACATGGCAGCTGGACTTCAAACAGTCAAGCGGATAGAGGATGAGCTCAGTGGTCCTGAGGTAGAAGTCAGCTGTCGCATGTTGAGAAGCATGAATGGCTTACCTTGGGTTCATGGCGGCTAGTCTCGGATACCTCACAAACATGGTGTTAAATTGACTAATGATGACTTCCTTGGTTACAAGGGGCATTCAGCAAAACCAAAAAGGGGTTTAGATCGTAGGGGTTTAGATTTG